>JAGKTI010023385.1:0-14827 GCA_018397915.1 Birgus latro
TTGCATGCGTCGACCTTTTTGGATTGGAGCGTGTAGCATTTTATGACCAGATTCCCTTCCTGATGTCAACCAATGACCCTTGGGTGGATTCGATCCTCCGACCTTACGGCCAGAGCGGAGTGCTCTAACCCACTGAGCCACGGCTGCTACATATGTATATATAAGTAATCCCTCCAATATCCGACGTAATAGAGCCAAAGGCATGTCCGGATATTGGTTTTGTCCGGATATTGGTCCTGAAGCTCCAGCACTGGTTTTTCATGACCCTAACCTTACCTAACCTAAATCAGAAAACTACCTTCCTGCCTCCCTAGTGGACATGTATAGCACTTATTTAGGTCCCTTTTCACATAAATAATGCACACATAGCATGAATTTATTGAATTTTAACCAAAATGCACTGGTTTTTCATGACCCTAACCTAACCTAACCTAAATCAGAAAACTACCTTCCTACCTCCCTACTGGATATGTATAGCACTTATTTAGGTCCCTTTTCACATAGATAATGCATACATAGCATGAATTTATTGAATTTTAACCAAGAAATGATGATTTAGGGGTGAGTGAGTCATAGGAGCTCAGAACTTGCCAGCATAGTATAAGTAAGTAACGGACATGGAAATCATCTTTTCTCACATTTTATGCACTAAATTATTGGATACAAATTATCAAATACAGTAAATGATGTTAATTGCTACCAGAAAAATGGTTAGGTTAGGTTAAGTTAGGTTAGGTTAGGTTTGGTTAGGTTAGGTTAGATTAGGTTAGGTTATGACCGGACATGAAATTCACTGCTTCAACCTTTTTCATAGCTGGTGCACTTAATAACCATGCATGACAGAATTAAATTAAAAGCAGGAAATTATGATTAACACAATGTTAGGTTAGGTTAGGTTAGGACCGGACATGAAATTCACTGCTTCAACCTCTTTTCTAGCTGTTTTACTTAAGAACCATGCATGGAAAAATTAAATAGCAAGCAGGAAATTATGATTAACATTTAGGGTAATTTCTTAACACATTAACAGCATCATGAAAACAGGTTAGGCATGAAAATCTTTATGGTAACCATAGGTTAGGTTAGGTTAGGTTAGGTTAGGACCGGACATGAAATTCACATCTTCCACCTTTTTTCCAGCAGTTTTACTTAAGAACCATGCATGGAAAAATTAAATTGCAAGCAGGAAATTATGATTAACATTTAGGGTAATTTCTTAACACATTAACAGCATCATGAAAACAGGTTAGGCATGAAAATCTTTATGGTAACCATAGGTTAGGTTAGGTTAGGTTAGGACCAGACATGAAATTCACATCTTCCACCTTTTTTCTAGCTGTTTTACTTAAGAATCATGCATGGAAAAGTTAAATTGCAAGCAGCACATTATGATTAACATTTTTGGTAATTTCTTAACACATTAACAGCATCTTGAAAACAGGTTAGCATGAAGTTAGGGTACTTACGAACAAAAAGCGTCCGTCCTGATGTAATAACCCATTCTATCATCTCAGACTCTGACAGGAAGACGTTGCACCTGACACACCTTTCCAATTGAGAATCACCAGCACTTCTCACCAACACTTTCACCAAGGTTTTTTTTTAATAACTGGAATAACATCACTTCACTGCACTGTACACAACAGTAAATTCCCGTGTGGTCTAGTGACGGTCCCTGGAGAATTTAGTCGCTGTCAGAGTCCGAGATGAGCAGACGGAGGCAGCGTAGGGGCATCTTGGTGCGACGTGGTGATACACTATCCATTACAGAGGACTCCGAAGATAGACGCAAACTAACATCCAGTGGTGATTCAGCCGTGCCTGATGTGCTGGGCTGTGGATCGGAGCTAGAAGGGCTGTCTTTGTGAGATGATGGTGTGGAGTGAGAGTGGACGATGGCAGGGTTGACTGGCCTGGAAAAACTCTCAATGGTTGATTGACGCAGAGGACGACGATTTTGACGATTAATGATGCATTGCCTGAAACCTCGCACTTGACTCGCCAATTCCAATGACCCCATCTCTCTGTCGCAGTCCGGGTGTTCTAGGTAGTCAAGGACGAACTTCACATAGTGCCGGATTGTGCTCAGCCTGGGGATCGTTGGGGCAGTTGCAACCTGTGAGGAGTCCGCATCATCGTCGCTGTCCTCGTCAGAATCTTCCTGCAGGGTACTGGGACCAGCAACAGTAGATGTGATCTCAGTATCAGACATGATCTGATACCCAGGATCACCCTCGTCGTCATCCAACCACTCGCGCACTTTGTCGACATCCACATCGTCTCCACCCGTACGAAGGCTTGCATGAAAGTCATCCACGTCAAAACCCAGAAAATTGTTCACCACGTCACTTCCATGAAGTAGGCGAGACCAACCATTTTCTAAAGTCTTGACAGAGTCTTCATTCCATGCATTTGCCCAGTTGTAGATGGCAGACTTGAGGGTGTATCGGCGAATGTTTTCGAGTGTTTTTTGTCCTCGCATGTCACGTCCTTCCCTGTGATCGTCCTCGTCCTCGTACGCAACCATCACCTCGTCCAAAAACTTCCGTCGGTATAGCCTCTTCGTTGCCACAATCACTCCCTGGTCCATTGGTTGGATGAGAGCAGTTGTATTAGGTGGCAAAAACAGACACCTGATGCTACCATTCTCTGCCACCAACTCCTTGTCTGACGGATGTGCAGGTGCATTGTCAAGAATCAGGAGGGCCTTTACCTGGTCTCGTCGGATTTGCAGTATCTCCATCTGATAACGAATGACCTCCTTAACAAAGTGTTGGTGGAACCAATTCTTGAAGATCTTGGTTGTGAACCAAGCCTTCAGAGAATGATACCACACGACAGGAAGGGCATTCATTAACCCACGAAGGCACCTAGGCTGCTTTGCATGGCCTACAATAACGGGCTTGAGCCGGTGCATGCCGTTAGCATTGGCACAGCATAAAGCAGACACACGTTGCTTGGAGAGCTTGGGGCCAGGTAAACGCTTCTCCGTCTCCTCAGCGAGAGTGTTTGTGGGTATTGAACGATAAAATAGGCCAGTTTCGTCAGCGTTGTAAACTTGACCGAGAGTGAGGCCCTCCCTATCAATCAAGCCATTCACCTTCTGCCGAAACTGTTCTACTCCTTCGTCGTTAGCGTCCAGAGCTTCGCCATGGGTCTTACGGTTGGTAAGTCCATGTCGTAACTTAAACGCTAAGAGCCAACCTTCAGTTGCCTTGAAGTCTGGGGCGTCGTGTAGCCTTGTGAACTTTTCAGCAGCAGCTTTCAGCTCCATTTCACGTACCAACACACCAGCAGCTCGTTGTTGTCGATACCAAATCAATGTGGAGCGGTCGATGTCTGCATACTTAGGAGTAAACATCACCTTTTTCTGCACGTTTCGTCTGGTCTTCGATGCGAAATCAGCCGTGTACTGCTGTAGTTTGTTTTGGGAGTTCTTGATATCAAACAAGGTGGAGCGAGAGAGGTTGAACTCACGTACGATGCGCCCTGTTGACCAGCCGGCGTCCACCTTGTCCAATATCTGCCTCTTCTTCTCCAGTGTCAGAACCACTCTCTTCGTCTTCTCAGGAGGCGGGGCCATCATCACACACATGATGAAGGTGAAGAGCAGTATCAAGCACTGTAGGGGGTAGGGTATCACCACAAAAGCAATCACTTTGGCCGCCATTTTCGGAGTTGTTCACGAGGGAGGAGGGGAGTGGGTAATGGCGACCGATAGTGGCGTCGCGAGTGTAAACAGAGGGGATCAGCGCGCGCGGGAAATTCAAACTGACGCGGTCCTAAAAAATCGAAAATTAATTGATTTTTTTGCATTTTGGGGGTTGGGCAGCCCAGAATGTCCGGTTAGTGAGTATGTCCGGTTATTGGATGTCCGGATATTAGAGGGATTACTGTATATATATATATATATATATATATATATATATATATATATATATATATATTGTATATATACAGTAAAAGTCCTGTCATCCAAGTGGCAGGGGACCAAAGGTCTTTTGATTTATAATGGATTTTTCGGACTATTGGGAGGGACCTCTGAAAACATAAGAAAAATTTACATGATCATTAAATAAACACTTAAAATTATATGGGTTATTGTTTTACTCACCGGAAATGCATAGAAGTGTAGCTGAATATCGAGTTCAAGCCAGAGAAATCCATTGATAAAGACCAGAGAAAATATGTATACAGGTATACCCTGAGATATGATACCCCTAGATGTGATACCCCAGCTTAACGATGGGAGTAGAGATACCACCATACCTCGCCCAACAATGGCCAAACCCCGGTTTAATGATGGGTTTTTATATATTTTTTAACCAATTTTGTTGTTATTTTAGACTTAAATTTTATATTTAGTTGATTTATAAACTGGTTTTAGGTTAATGTGTTTTAGTCATAAGTGGGGTGAACATTGTCATTTTGGGGTACAGTTTACTGAGTTTGATTTTTTTCAGACATATTTGATGATTTTCTGATTTTATTTTTGGGTTAAGGTGAGTTATAAACTGCTTTTAGGCTTAGATTAGCTTGTTTTAAAGCTATTTGGGGATTGAGGTTAGCTAGGAACTTGTTTTTGGATTCATTTGGATGGATTAGGACTTGGTTGGAGGGGAAAGCCAGGGCTTAAAAACGCATCCCTATACTTTACTTGTTAAATCTACACCGAGATACGATACCCTGCCTAGTGATAGGTTTTTACCTAACCAATTGCATTGTTAAACTGGGGAATATCTGTATATATATTTATATATGTATGTATGTATGTATACGTATATCCATCCATCCATCTTTCATCCAATCCTATGTCACCCCATGAGGAGTGTAGGAACCCTGGGCTAGGCAAGTTGGTCCTGACATTTAAGATGAGAGTGACCAGCCTCACTCATCCCTGAGTGGCATTACATGAGCAGTAAACCCCAACCATCCCTTGGATATAAACCTACACAGGCTCAGTCCTATTGGAACACCTTAATTACCCACTAAACCACCAGGCTTATATTGTGTCATTTATAAAAGTTCCAACATGCTTGCATGTGTTAGCCTTAGTGACCTAATGGCAGCTCTCCATTCTGCTTGATCTCTGGCAGCCTCCATTTTCAGTCCTTTATCCCCAAGAGCACACTATCACCCCATCCCAGGTCTTTTTTTTTGGCCTACATCTTGCAGCTTTGCCCTTAACATTCACACCTCTTACCTTCTGCATCTGTTTATCAGCCTCCATCCTCTCAGCATGCCCAAAACTTCTCAGTATGTCCCTCCTCATCACAACACCCAGTGCATTCAAGTTCCATTATTCCTCAACTCGTTAGTCACAATCGTAGCTCCCCCAGGCCTCACATTCAAAGACACACTACTGTCAGGGTTCACATCTCTCACCTAACACACCCAGTTGTCAACCTCCATCCTCTCAACGTATTCAAAACATCTCAGTTTACCCCTGCTCATCACAACACCCAGTGCATTCGAGTTCCATCATTCCTCAACTCTTCAGTCACATACCTAGCCCTCCCAGGTCTCTTATTCAAGAACACATTACACAGCCATCTAATCATTGTCATTTCTATATGTTTGAGCCTGTGATTATCCTCTTCCTTTGCAGTCAAAGTCTCACTACCATTCAGCATTGCACTCCTAACACATGTGACATACAAGGATCCCTTAGCTAGGAGGGAGAGTCCTCTTATTGTTAGGAGAAGCAGCAGCTCCCTGAACTTCCTCCAGCTTCTCCATTACCCTTGCCACTCCATCTCCAGCATCATCACCAGATGGAAGTGATATTTAACCTGTTTATGGACTGTACAAAGATAAAAATTCAGGAAATGGCAGTAATAAGTGGGTTTTACCCATCACATGGTAGGCAGATTTTTCCCATGTTACACAGAAATCATAGTAAATAATATAGCCAGTTATACTGTATGTATTAGTGGTAATACTGTACATGTGTATGCATTTTCCACAGGTTTAGATGTCTGGTTTAGTGGTCAGTGAATGCTATATGGATGTAAATTTTAAAGCACTGCCCATCCCTTCAGGTTCCTCAAGGGTGGCTAGAGGTTTCTTAGTTTTGTAATACCCATAAGTTTATTGTCCAGCCTCCAATCTTTAGATGTTATGGACTATAGTAGCATGGACTATAGTAGCCTTGCCTCAAGGTACAGTACTGTACACGTTGCAAAGGGTGTTTTGGGAAATGATCTATCTGAGAGCAGCATGTAGCATTATGGTGAGAGACATACAAGCAAATAAGGAAGTTTAGAAGTTTTGTGGTGTTGGTGTGGATGTTCTGACAGGTGTTATAAGTACCTGAAATAATTGACCATTTGAAGAGAACAAGGAGTGAGAAAGTGAATAGAAGAGGTATATAAGTGAAGTGGAGGGAAGGAGATTCTGAGGATAAGGTGGAGGGACAGGAAAGGAGAATTAGTCATGTGAGTTGTGTGGATTGCAGGGAGGACTTCCTGATGGCAGACGACAGGGTGATATGAAGACAGTTTGTTTGTACCTACCCCCTCCTGGATTTAAATATTTGTTTATATAGTAGATAGATGGATAGATGTTGTCTGTTTTTTTTGCCTTGCACTGTAGAATGGTATGTATCAACAGGTCCCCCACCAGATGCATACCAGGCATACTTACAAGAGAGCAGTGTAGCGTGCATACTGGCCATGTACTACACCCTACACACAGCCACACGCAAGGACAAAACTGCCCTCATGCGTGTCTTGGGTACTCTGGCTACCTGCCACCAGGACAGAGCATTCCAGGACACATTCCTTCACTCACTGGTATGTTACTGGTATTAGCTTAAAGTAGTTGTTTTATTTAAAGTTCCTTTGTGATTGTCTATAAGCTTCATTTTGAAATTAAATAAGAGTAAAGTGTTGGTTGTTGAGCGAATGTGATGTGCTGGTGAATGGAGAACAACTTGAGTTAGTAAGTTTAAGTTCTTCATTGTAGTACAGTAATAGAAAAGAGAGGTAAATGTGCAAAGGAAGTGGAAAGCAAGATGACAAAGGAAGGAAGATAGTTGATACTTCAAAGACTTCCATTTTAAATAGAGGTGTAAGTGTGCTAGCTGCAAGAGGATTGTATGGTGTGTTAGTGCCTTTGTTAATGTACAGGTGTGACACTTTGGTATATCATGAAAATAGAGCAAAGAATAAGAATAGTGGAGCTGGATAATTGAGAAATGTGTGTGGAGTGCAGAGTGGGTTGGATAAAAAATATAAGCATACCCTGGTTTAACGATGCAATTGATCAAGTATAAACCCATCACTAGGTGGGGTATCGTATCTCGGGGTAGGTTTAACATGTATGGGATACATTTTTGAGCCTTGGGTTTCCCCCCCCCCCCTCCAACCAAGTCTTAGGTTTAACATGTATGGGATACATTTTTGAGTCTTGGGTCCCCCCCCCAACCAAGTCTTAAGCCCACCCATATGAGTCCAAAAATAAATTTCTAGCTAACCTAAACTCCCAACTAGCTTTAAAACAAGCAAAACTAAGCCTAAAAGCAGCTTATAACTTACCTTAACCTAAAAATAAAATCTAAATAATCAAAAATAAGTCTGGAAAAATCAAACTTACTACACTGTAAACAAAAACTAGAACACATTAAGTCCAAAAACAGTTTATAAATCAACCTAAACACAAAATTTAATTCCAAAGTATCATCAAAATAAGCTTTAAAAAAAACATTGTTATACTAGGGTCTGGCCATCATTCGGCAGGGTAGGATGGTATTTCTACCCCCATCGGTATGCCGGGGTATCACAAATAGGGGTATCGTATCTCGGGTTCTGCCTGTATTTGTGAAAAGTATTGGGTTAGGAAATCAGTTGGTAATATGTTAGAAATGAGTGT
This sequence comes from Birgus latro, assembly GCA_018397915.1. Lineage (NCBI taxonomy): Eukaryota > Metazoa > Arthropoda > Malacostraca > Decapoda > Coenobitidae > Birgus > Birgus latro. The sequence goes on from JAGKTI010023385.1 coordinate 7,873, forward strand.
GCTTAGATTGTATGGCCAGTATGGAGAGAGTAGGTATAGACAGGGAGATTTAAAAGGGGAGGGGGATCTCCTAGCTACAGTGGAGCCTCATTATATGACGCCTTGTCTGATAAATTACTATATTGATAATTAAACTGTTATACCCTGTCTTGGTACAATGTTAAAAAATTAATTGCAATTTTGCTACAACAGTATTTTTGACGGCTACCTCCGAGAATCTCGTGCGGATGCAGTGATGCACGCAAGCTAAAATGGCTGCCCAGTGTTTACATTGGCTGTGATTGTTGCCTTTCCTTCTATTTTGTGGATGAAAAGCCACTGAAACACAATTGTTATCACCAAACAATAGTGCAAGTGCATATCAAATAGTGCAGTTACAGTACAGGTATTAAGTGAAGTGATACTTTTTTGTGTATGAGGTACTGAAACTTGTGACTTGGAAATTGTGTCAACGTTACGTAACCATCATCACCTTTCTGGGCTTATACTTTTGCATGAAAGCCACTGAAACACTAGTGTTCATCCATGCCAAATAATAGTACAAGTGCTTAACAAATAGTCTGTCTATCTATTGCCAGACGATCTTAATCTCATACTGGGTGGCCACAAACAAATCGCCTCCATGTCACTCTGTCCCGTACCATTTCACTGCCCTGCTCCCAGCTCACACCCTCCTCTCTTATATACCTATCCACTCCACCCCCCCACCTCATCCTCAGCTTCCCCCTCCCTCTCCCCCCCTCCACCTCACTCATATACACTCTCCTCGTCAGCCTCTCGCTCTCCATCCTCTACACTCTCCTCGTCAGTCTCTCACTCTCCATCCTCTCCACATGGCCAAACCACCTTAATGTGTTTCTCCTAATGCTTCCTATCACATCCACATCCACACCACAAAACTCCTTCACTTCCTCATTTGTCAGTCTCTCCATGTGACTCCACATTCTCCTCTCAAATAACTCACTTCCACAGCTCTCACTCTTGACTCTTGTCCCTCCAACATGGTCCAAGCTTCACTCCCATATGTTAGAGTTGGTATCACAGTACTGTCATGTAGCAGCTTTTTCACTTCCATGCTCACTTCTCTGTTTCTTATCACTGCTTTCAAGGAACCAGTAACCTTTCTTCCCTGCTGCACACTTTCAAGCACTTCACCCTCCAAATTTCCATCACACTACCCAAGTACAGTAGTCCCTCATTTAACGAATGGGTTAGGTTCCTAGAAAACCGTTTGTTACGTGATTTTTCGTTGCACGAGCCCATTATAGCATGGGTTCAATGGGGTTTGGTTCCAGACTTCTGATTTTCCCCCCCATCTACTAGTATTCACCCTTCAGTGCTCAGTATGAATAAATGTTTGTGTATCTTATGACTCCATAACTCATATTCTACAACTATTGTACGTACAGTACATCTGCATTCTACAAATACATAAGGCACTTGATCTAACCACTAAACTGCGGGGTTCTTCAAGGCGTTTCTTGCCCTTCCCATCTGCGGTAATTCGCGCTCCAACTGACTTTTTCCAAATATTTGCCAAAAATCCGTTTTTGGTCCTAGAGTATTATAATTTTATATGCATATGACACCTGCCTTCATCTTGCTCTTGGGAAGTTTTTTTAGCACTCGTCGACTATCACGTGACTTGTGGAGACTTCCGAAGTTGGCTCACAAAATCTCCACATTTACAATTCCCAACAGCCCGTACTGTTTATACCAATGCTTGATAGTACCAATAGAAACAATAATCTATTATTTCCCAATAGGTTTGATCCCTTGCCACCGCCTGTCACGAGAGCGACGCCCCGCGATTTAAGTGGTTAAAGATGCTTGACATTGTAGACGGAGCCAGGCCATGGAGGTGAGCTATAGTTTGTTTTTCACCACGTTCGTGCCGCCTCACTATATCCAGCTTAGTCTCGAGTGTAAAGCTCTTCCTGGAGGCCTTGCTTGTGTGTTGGCTAGGGCTAGTTGCAGTTCATTTAGGCATGGTGACCGAAAAGTAGTGCAGTAATGCACATGTGAACTTGGGAAGGCTACAGCTGTTTTGTTTTGAATACTAATACGAGCGTTGTGTCGCTAGAGGCGCTGCTGTTAACAGCTGCTATTCACTATGCGCAACTGGCTTCTCTGATGGATGATTCGGGTGATCGTTGGTAAACCAAAAATTGGGAAAATTATCATTTCAACCTCTAACAGAATTAGGAAATTTTGAACCTTTTCATCGATATTTTAGACAATTCTAAGACACTTTTCTTCTATGGCATCTTTCTTGCAAATTATTTTTATTTTACTCTTGAAGATATCCTAACCTAACCTAACCTAACCTAACCTAACCTAACCTAACCTTGAGGAGAAAAATGAAAATAATTTGAGACTAAGATGTCATATAAGAAAATTGTCTTAGAATTTTCTAAAATATTGAAAAAATGGATCAAAAACTCGTAATTCTGTTAGGGGTTGAAACAATTATAGAACCAAAATATTTGTTAAACCAAGTCTAGGCATTTGTTGTGCAAATGAAGGGTAGTAAAACAATTTTCGTTAAACCGATTTTTCGTTGTGTGAGTGTTCGTTGTGTGAAGGTTGCCTGTACTTAAATGCGCTCATATTCTCCATATCCTCCCCATCCAGTCTCACTGTACATTCACTCTCTTCACTTCTTTCAAAGACCATCACTTTACCCTTCCCTACATTCACCTTTAGATTCCGTTTCTTACACAATCTCCCAAACTCATCCACCAACCATTGCAGCTCCCCTTCGTCTTCACTCAACAACACAGTATCATCTGCAGACAACAGTACAGGGAGTTTCCAAACACTGCTCTCTCTCACTAGGGCCGCTCCAGCATCCACTGCCCGACCTTGTATCTCTTTTATAACCCCATCCATATACAGATTGAACAACCATGGAGACACGACATCCTTGCTTCAGTCCAACCTTCGTTCGTTCGTTCGTTTTTGAAGGCTGCAACATGCTTGCATGCGTTGGCCTTTTTGGATTGGAGCGTGTAGCATTTTATGACCGGATGCCCTTCCTGATGTCTACCAATGACCCTTGGGTGGATTCGATCCTCCGACCCTACGGCCAGAGCGGAGCGCTCTAACCCACTGAGCCACGGCTGCTACTAATAGAAAAATTCAATTGGTTTGCCATCCACATGCACTGCAGGCTTAGCACCCTCATACATACTCTTCACGGCCTTCAACAACTTCCCATCTACTCCATATAGTCTTAATACTTTCCACAATCCTTGTCTATCCACTCTGTTATATGCTTTCTCCAAATCCATTAAGGCTGCATACAGCTTCTTTCCCTTCTCTAGAAACTTTTCCACTAAAGATCTAAGAATGAATATCTGGTCTACACAACCTCTTCCCTTCATAAACCTCCCTGTTCTTCTCCAGTTCCTCTGTTATTTCCCTAACTCTGTCAATAAGTATCCTACCATATACTTTTCCTATTACATTAAGAAGGCAAATGCCCCTATGATTACCACACACTTCTTTTTCTCCTTTTCCTTTGTACAGGGGAATAATTATACCTGACTTCCAATCCTCCAGGACTCTACCTTCCTTCCAGGCCAATCTGCACACCTTCCATATCCATTCTGTTACACTCTCTCCCCCATGCTTTAGCATTTCACCACACACTTCATCAATTCCTGGAGCTTTCCCCATTTTAACTTTCAACAAATAGTGCAGTGTGCAGTTTTTAAGTGAAGCGATACTTTTTTGTGTGTGAACTGCTGAAACTTGTGAGTTGGAAATCGAGTCATCCTTAACCTCTCCACACCAAGGCTATTTTTACTGCAATTCTCACCTCAGTATGGGCAATTTCCTGGAAATTGCTTGTATTCAGACTTTAATACCTCGGAAAGTACAGCATTTAGGGAAACAAATCAAAGACCATATTTCTCAGCAACTCTTCCTCTTGCAAATGAAAGTACCCCCAGGTCTATAGGTTGTTGCATTTATGAGTAATGACGTGAGGAATAGAACTAATTTACGGTGCAAGAGCAGGACGTGTTCATGCGTCTCCCCCAGGTGCTGACAATGGCTTTGTTCTCAGCGTGAGAACTTCTCCACTATTAGATAAACTAGACACTGTTGCATCCAAGGCATGCCTTATGGCTCTATCACTGAGCTTTTTTCTAGTATCCTTGGAAAGAGGCTTGGCAGGGGTGGATAATGCACTTGGCCACAGGCGATGCAGATGGAATCAGACAATTAGGATCCTGAAGACATCATTGTACGCCTGGCAAAGGCACGGGACAGACTGACTCTCGCCCATGTGCTATTGAGGGACTTCCTCCCTACTCTTTGGTGCCGAGATGAAATAGCGGCTGGTTCAAATGATGGTGGGAAGACACTTGCGTGTATAGCCATTACCCAGCGGCCCCGTGGAAGCCAGATTGTGACGAGTATAGACGTTACCTGGTGGACAGGGGTTCAGTAACTGTCATCCCCTTTTTGGGCCTGTTCTCAGCTGATCGTGCCAAGATGCCTACCAGTGCTTACTTTGGCTGTGATCATTGCCTTTTTCATTTTATTTTGTGCATGAAAGGCCACTGAAATACCATTTTTTTTCCCAAACAACAGTGCAAGTACTTGAGAAATAGTGCAGTGTGCAACATTAAGTGGAGTGGTCATCCAGGCTCTTCAACTGTCCTCTGTCCTGGGGGGGGAGGTGGCTCTTTGTGACAACTCGTACTGTCATAGGACAAACTTCAGGTGTGTGGCAGAGGTTTTTTAGGTCATTTTAGGCTTTGCGGTCACGGTCACCCTTCCTAACTTTATTGAACCCATGTTTTGTCAACTTCGTTACGCGATAATTCGTTATGCAATATGTCTTCACATGACACAGCCCTATCGCATAACGAGGCTGCATTGTGTGTGATGAGCTTGAAAATAGGTAAAGGTATGAAAGACCAGGAAGAAGATGCATTGGATATGGTAAATTGATGTATGAGAAGTGAAGTACAGTAATCTCCCTATTATTCGGACGCCCAATACTCGGACCCCTCAATACTCGGACATCGTGGGCTGTCCACCCCCCAAAATGCCAAAAAATTCGAAAAAATTCGAAAAAAATCAGATTTTTTTTTACCGTGTCAGTTTGAATTTCCCACGCGCACTGATCGGCTGTGTTTACGTGTGTGGTGCCTGTCTGTCCATCCCATTTCCCACTTTGCTGCTGCCTCGTGAACAGCTCCGACAATGGCGGCCGAAGTGATTGCTTTTGTGGTGATACCCTACCTCCTGCAGGGCTTGATGCTGCTCTTTACCTTCTTCATCATGTGTGATGATGGCCCTGCCTCCTGAGAAGAGGAAGAAAGTGGTTCTGACTCTGGAGAAGAAGAGGGAAGGGTATTGTAAAAGGTGGACGCCGGGTGGCCAACATCACGGATTTGTCATGAATTCAATCTCCCTCGCTCCACCTTGCTTGATATCAAGAAGTCCCGAGACAAACTACAGCAGTACACAGCTGATTTCACTTCGAAGACCAAACAAAACGTGGAGAGGAAGGTGATGTTTAGTCCTAAGTATGCAGACATCGACCGATCCACGCTGATTTGGTATCGACAACAACGTGCTGCTGGTGTGTTGTACGTGGAACGGAGCTGAAAGCTGCTGCTGAGAAGTTCGCAAGGCTCCAGGACTCGTCACTAGACCACACGGGGATTTACTGTTTTTTTTTTTTTTTTTTTTTTTAATGTGTCCGACTCTGGGCATAGGCTTCACAGCCTGCTATCAAGGCCCAGTCGTCCTTCTACAATCTACATGTCACCACTTCGGCGCTTAACACCCACCGTCCATATTGAATACATGCTAGGGCTGTCTCATACAGGACTGGTGTATTGGTATTAACGGGGTCATTTTTGCGACATGTCGGCGGGTCTTCTGGTAGATCAGTAAAGCCTGATTTAATGAAATTCAAATCCTTAAATTGTTCCTTGCACCAGCGAGGATTCGAACCTGGGTCCCACGGGACCGCAAGCCAACTCTCTACCGATCGAGCTACCGCCTCCCCTATGTACAGTGCAGTGAAGTGATGTGATCCCAGTTATGCAGAAAAAACGTTGTGGAAAGTGTTGGTGAGAAGTGCTGGTGATTGTAAATTGCGAAGGTGTGTGTGGTGCAATTTCTTCGTGTCAAAGTCTGAGATGATAGAGCGAGTTATACATCAGGACGGCGGCTTCTTTTTCGTAAGTACCCTAACTTCATCAAAATTCCTTGTTTTGTTCTTTCCATATCATTAATCTCATGCATAAACTGTGTGCAAGATGATTTCCATAATGATTTTAATGTCTAACCTGTTTTCAGCATGCTGTAAATGTGTTAAAAAATTTCCCTAAATGTTAATCATAATTTCCTGCTTTCAATTTAATTTTTTCATGCATGGATTTTAAGTGCACCAGCTATGAAAAAGGTGGATGCCAGTGAATTTTATGTCCAGTCATAACCTAACCTAACCTAACCTAACATTGTGTTAATCATAATTTCCTGCTTTTAATTTAATTCTTTCATGCATGGGTTTAAGTGCACCAGCTATTGAATGCCAGTGAATTTCATGTCCAGTCATAACCTGACCTAACCTAACATTGTGTTAATCATAATTTCCTGCTTTTAATTTAATTCTTTCATGCATGATTTTTAAGTGCACCAGCTATGAAAAAGGTGAATGCCAGTGAATTTCATGTCCGGTCATAACCCAACCTAACCTAACTTAACCTAACATTGTGTTAATCATAATTTCCTGCTTTTAATTTAATTCTTTCATGCATGGTTTTAAGTGCACCAGCTATGAAAAAGGTGAATGCATTTGATTATTGTGCAAGATGATTACCATAAAGATTTTCATGTCTAACCTGTTTTCAGCATGCTGTAAATGTGTTAAAAAATTTCCCTAAATGTTAATCATAATTTCCTGCTTTCAATTTAATTTTTTCAT
>JAGKTI010023386.1:0-14826 GCA_018397915.1 Birgus latro
TGTGATTCATACTTGGTTTTACCCTGCCTCCAAGCCACTCGTGTTTGGTATCTGTGAGTTTTGTTTGTGTACCTACGCTCCACTGAGTTGTGATCTGGTTAGGTAAGAGTACCTAGTTTGTATTTTTATTACGCAGAGCTATGTGTGCATTTTCCTCTTTGTAAATCGAATCTGGAATCTTTTATTGGATGTGTGTGTTATAGTGTACAGTAAAGTTAAGTTAGTTTTCTTGTGATCTTTACCTTATCCCTTTTGGTGATTAATTTATGGGTTAAGAGTGCACCTTAATATACACGTCCGTAACAAATTTGGCGACCTCTTGCCAGGATAGCTCTGTGGTATATCAATAACTGTGGTCTCCATAACAATTTGGTGACCTTTTTCCAGGATTGCTCTGTGACATATTAATAACCTTGTCAAATACACAGTGCTTACTTTAATATGATCAGTGATAGTGATGTGAAAGCCTTTCTTGATTCTAAGCCTACCCCAACCAAAGTGAAAACTCTTAAGAAGCACGAGCTTAAATTGCTTGCCCAGGCCTTAAATGTGACATTTCCTGCCTCCATTAATAAGACTAGCTTACTTGATTTAGTGCTGGAAATCATGTTTGCACAAAGTGAGTCCTCCATAGCTAGTCCTGAGCCAGTTGATACTGCACAAGTCGTTGTCCCTGAGCCTTTATCACCGGAGACACCAGGGCCCAGTGTTGTTTCTGTTCATGATTCTAGTGACCAATTACAACTTGAGATAGTCAGACTTAAGCTGAGGGAATTAGAAATACAAGCCCAGATGAGACAAAAGGAAATGGATCACGAATTCAGAATGAAGCAAGCTGATAGCTTACCTAGAGGTAGTAGTTCGTCTGGTAGTTCATCTTTTGATGTTGCTAAGAATATTAAACTAGTCCCTCCCTTTAACGAGCAAGACGTCACTAAGTACTTTCATATGTTTGAAAAGGTGGCAGGTTGTCTCTCATGGCCAAAAGACTCTTGGACAGTACTGTTGCAGAGTGTTTTGAAAGGAAAGGCTCAAGAGGTTTATATTTCTTTATCAGTGGAGCAAAGTGCTAACTATGATTGTCTAAAAGAGACCATTCTAAAGGCATACGAACTCGTGCCAGAGGCATATAGGCTTAAGTTTAGATCCACTTTTAAACAGAAAGATCAGACTCATGTGGAGTATGTTAGAATACTTACAGATTTATGTGACAATTGGTTACGTGCTAAGAATGTTAATTTTTTCCCAAAATTGAGGGAGTTAATGATCTTGGAGAGTTTCACTGATAAAATAGACAGGGCTATTGCAACACACTTGGTGGAGAAGCAGGTAGATGCCCTAGATGAGGCTGCCGTTGTTGCTGATAATTATAGTATAATTCATAAGCATGAACGTAAGCCTCATTCATTTGCTAAGGGTAGGAGAGTGAATCAACTAGTTTTTGTGAACCCTTCTTCTGGTAAAGGCAAGTTAATGTTAAGTGACACTAGTGGAAATGTTGCAACCCCAGAGCATGTTAGTTCCACGAAAGTAAGTGAGGACAGTGTTGGGAGAGGGTCAAGAAAAGGTGTCAGATTTTGCCAATATTGCCAGAAAACGGGGCACTGGGAGGATTGGTGCTGGAAGAAACGAGGGAAAAGTTCTAATGTGAAACATATTACTTTGGTAAACTCTTGGAGAGCTTTTAACACCAACAGAGAGCAGCCTTCCACAGATATTGTTAGCGGTAGTCAGACACCACCCCAGCAAGTGCAAATTGTTCATAAGGCCAGAGTGGAGCTGTCAGTGGTTGACAGACAGACTCCTGTAGAGCCATTGTTAGACACTAGTAAGACTGGAGCAGTGCAGCCGTCAGGTTCAAGTGAGAGTGGTAATAAGACTCCATCAGAGTGTCCTCCCCCAAGTAGTACAGAAAGTGACTCCTCCCCAAATAATTTATTTGCTAACTTTATATCTAAAGGGTTAGTTTCACTTGATGGAAAAGGTGGTGAGGAAGTCACTATACTTAGAGATACAGGAGCGTCTCAGTCTCTAATGTTGAAGGGGATTGTTGATGTAGCTGACCCTAATGAATGTGTCTTGTTGCAGGGTCTAGCTGAGTTACTATCTGTTCTCCTAGTTGAGGTGAAGCTCCAGTCAGAGTTAGTTACTGGTTCAGTGAGTGTGGGTGTTGTTGACCAACTTCCTGTACAAGGAGTCACTTTCCTTTTGGGCAGTGACTTGGCGGGAGGACAGGTAAGTGCTGTTCCCTGTGTGTCAAAAACTCCCCTGAGTGAGGATAGGACAGCAGAGTTGGATTCTATTGTATTTCCCGCGTGTGCTGTAACCAGAGCTATGACGGCAAAGGCCAGCCGTGGTAATGTTGATAGTCATGGCACTGGCATTGTCTATGATGTTATTGGGCTTGGCAATACCGTTTTCGCCCAGTAGAATGACTCTGAGATTGATGATTCTCCTCACATTGATGTAAATGCAAGATTGGCTGATGTGCAAAGATCTGATCAAGAGATTGCCATTTTAGTTGACTCAGAAGTTATGGAGGATGAATGTGAGTCTGAATTGACAGGATGTTATTATATACGGCCAAACAACGTGTTAATGAGAAGATGGAGATCTCCTAGTGTTGCTCATGATAACGAGTGGGAGACGGTACACCAGGTGGTAGTTCCAAGGCCCTATAGGCAAAGAATTATGTCCATGCTCATGACTCTTCTTTAGCAGGTCACTTGGGGGTGAGGAAGACACTCTCCCGCATCTGGCGGCATTTTTATTGGCCTGGAATCCGTCGAGATGTCGCACGATTCTGTAGGTCATGTCACACCTGTCAGCTAGTCGGTAAGATAAATAAGCCGATCCCTGCGGCTCCTTTGATCCCTCTACCTGTGTTTGAGGCCCATTCACTAGAGTCCTTGTGGACATTGTCGATTCTTTGCCTAAAACCTCTTCATGCCACCAGTACATCCTCACAATGTTAGACATGGCCACTAGATATCCGAAGCCATTCCCTTGAGGAATATTTTGGCTAAATTGGTTGTAAAAGAGATGCTGACCTTCTTTACCCGTTTTGGCCTCCCTAAGGAAGTTCAATCAGACCAAGGCAGTAATTTTAATTCCAGACTGTTCAGACAAACCCTTAAGAAGTTAGGATCTCCCAGATCACATCCACAGCATATCATCCTCAGAGTCAGGGTGCATTAGACAGGTATCACCAAACTTTGAAACACATGCTCAAGAAGCTTTGTGCTGATGAAAAGGACTGGGACAAGTGTTTGCCCTTTTTACTGTCTGCAACTAGAGAGGCACCAAGTGAGTCTTTAGGCTACTCCCCATTTCAGCTGATTTTTGGCCATGAGGTAAGAGGCCCACTTAAACTTCTCAAAGAACAATGGGTCAAGGATGATGATCAGATTAACTTACTAGACTATGTGTCAAAATTTAAAGAAAGATTGGCTTGTACCATGGAAGTAGCTAGGACACACTTAGAGTCATCTCAGGAGAAGATGAAGAGATGGCATGACCACTCTAAAAAAGTTAGGAACAGGGTCTTCATCCTTGGTGACTTAATCCTTGTTTTACTACCCATTCATGGTGAGCCTCTGCAGGCAAGTTTTGCGGGCCCTTATGTGGTTGAGAAGAGGGTAGGTGAAGTGAATTATGTCATTTTAACCCCAGACCGGAGGAAGGAACGGAGACTGTGCCATATCAATATGTTGAAGGAGTACCACAGACGAGACGTGGATGTCCCTAAGGCTGCGTGTGTGGTGGTGGCTACCGAGTTGGCGGAGGACGAGGGCTGCCCTTTGACGTTGGACCAGACGACCAGTTGGAGAGGAAACCAAGGTGCTTGGAGTACACTGGCTGATAAACTCTCCCACTTGACTGCAGAGCAACGTGCCGAGCTGGTTGCACTTCTCAGCAAGTTCCCTGATGTCTTCCGGGACACCCCAGGACGGACGGATGTGGCGCAGCATGATGTGGTCGTTGGAGATGCTGGTCCTGTGAAGCAGTCACCCTACCGGGCTAGTCTTTCGAAGCAGACCGTCATCCAGGAGGAACTGAACTACCTGTTGCAGCAAGGGTTAATCGAGCCTTGTCAAAGTGAGTGGTGCTCCCCGGTCATAGTGGTTCCTAAACCCGATGGGTCCCATCGTCTTTGCACTGATTACCGTAAAGTTAACTCTCTTACGAAAACGGACACCTACCCATTACCTAGAGTAGACGATTGTGTAGATGCTATTGGCACTGCTAAGTACTTAACCAAGTTGGTTTTGATGAAGGGATATTGGCAATTTCCTGTTTTGTGGTTGGTGGCAGTACTTATAAATGTAAAGTCATGCCCTGTGGTATGAAGAATGCTCCTGCCACCTTCCAAAGGCTGATGAATGATCTCACCCAGGGTTTGGCTGGTTGTGTAACCTACATTGATGCTGATGTAATCTTTAGCAATACTTGGGAACAACACTTGAGACAACTAGATGCCTTGTTGCAGAGACTGTCCTCTGCTAATTTAGTGCTTAATCTGACTAAATGTGAATTTGTAAGGGCTCAAGTGCAGTACCTAGGTTATGTGGTCAGCTTAGGCCAAGTTAGTCCACCTGATGTAAAGGTTCAGGCCTTAGTAAATTCTCCCGAACCCAAAAATAAGAGAGAGTTGCAACGATTCTTGAGTATGGTAGGGTACTACAGACGCTTTGTCCTGAACTTCTCTGATCTTGTAGCTCCCCTCACTGATTTGTTAAGAAAAGGAGTCAAGTATAGTGGAAGCCAGAATGTGAGGATGCCTATTCAAAAGTTAAAGCCATCCTATCAAGTCACCCAGTGCTTCAAGCTCCCAATTTTGACAAACCTTTTAAATTAGCTGTTGATGCTAGTGGTCTAGGGGCTGGTGCAGTTTTGCTTCAGGATAATGATCAGGGCTTTAAGATGCCAAGATGTCTGTGTGCTAGTTCAGCAAAAAGTTCAATAAAGCCCAAAGGAATTATTCAACTATTGAGAAAGAACTCCTTGCACTCATACTTGCCCTCCAACACTTTTCTGTATATGTTGGTCCAGGGTCAGGTGATGTTGTAGTGTACATTGATCACCATCCTCTGAAATATTTGTCCCAATTTAAGGACAAGAATCTTAGACTGACACGCTGGGCCCAATTTTTGTAAGAATACTCCCCTGATGTAAGACATGTACATGGTGTTGAAAATGTACTAGCAGATTACCTGTCGAGAACTTAATTTGTACAATGTCCAGAAATTTCCCTTGGAAAATTTCTTCTCAGGAAGGGAGATGTAACTGGTGTAGATACCCCAGTTGTGTGATAGAAACAGGAGAGAGAGATGATACGTGTACAGATAAAACGAGCCGCTGAGAAATCAGTTAATCTTTTCGTATCGTGTTCTGACCTGGTGGGTCGGACAAAGGGTCAAGTCCTACCCGGCTTGTGTACTCAGTGGTCAGAAGTTCACTGGAAATAGATTAGGAGATTGTCACAAAGATCCTATTTCCCAGTTTAACTGCTCCTGTCCGTGAGAAAGTAGGGTAAGCCTAAGAGAGGCGGAGCGTATTTCCAGAGTCACTGCCAATCAAAATATGCCAAATCTTTCTCTGACTTTCTTGATGGCTTGTAATTGGCTATGGGTGAGCTGAGTGAGGCCCACATGGGTCGTACGAGGTACTAGTACTGTTGAGTGGCTGGAGATTATTATTCCAAATGCCTAATGGCTAAATAACCGAAAGAGGCGGAGAAACGACCTTTTATAAGCTCGATTTAGCAGAGAAAGCGTCACTTCTAAAGTAATTTTTCAAGACACATTCACACGTCTTTGTTGCGGTCACATACTTTGTTTGTCACATTTCATTACACTTTCCCTCATAGTTTCTCTTTGCTTAATACGTGACGTTAATTTCGAAAGACACTGTTTTGCACCCTTATTAGTTTATTCACTACTCCAACTACACTTGTATAATTTATTCATTTCTCTCACCTACACTTGTGTGTGATTCATACTTGGTTTTACCCTGCCTCCAAGCCACTCGTGTTTGATATCTGTGAGTATTGTTTGTGTACCTACGCTCCACTGAGTTGTGATCTGGTTAGGTAAGAGTACCTAGTTTATATTTGTATTACGCAGAGCTATGTGTGCATTTTCCCTTTTGTAAATCGAATCTGGAATCTTTTATCGGATGTGTGTGTTATAGTGTACAGTAAAGTTAAGTTAGTCTTCTTGTGAACTTTACCTTATCCCTTTTGGTGATGAATTTAAGGGTTAAGAGTGCACCTTAATATACACGTCCGTAACAACATATTTGCGAAAAATGATGCCTCATAGGGTCTGAAATGGATAGTAAGAAAGCGAATACGAACGAGATCCATGAGATAGACTTGACATCCTAGATTTCACATTTAATGCGGTTTGGTGAGGGTGGCTGATGAATGTTTACCTGCGACAGCCTTCGTGATATATTTTTGTTTTGATGTTACATTAACATTCCTATTGGTATTATATATATTAATACATACTGACATTATTATCACTGGTTGTCTATTACTCCCGTATTTACTTACTATTATGACGTCTGGCATATACACCCACCACTCACGTTTGTCGTTCTAGTACGACTTATCGTTCATTCATAGATACGCTACTACTGCGACGGTGCCACATCTGACGTTACCTATTTTTTAGGAGAAAGGAACTTTGGGAGGCAACTGTACTAAAACTGATTAGAGAGAGAGAGAGAGAGAGAGAGAGAGAGAGAGAGAGAGAGAGAGAGAGAGAGAGAGAGAATAATACTGTTAGATGAACTGGATACATGTAGATCAGTTAACATAAATTCATGATTAGATTAATATTATATAATATGTTACCCTATAGTTTTGCTTCATTTTTTCTTTTTTTTTCTTTGTATATATAATATACACTGTTTACATATTATACACATTCCACTCAGGGGGTCTCACTTGAATGTTTACTCTTCCTCCCGTAAATACCGACTCCAAGTTTGCAATCCATGCTTGCATTCTGTGCATCGCCAATAGTAATATACGAAATACAGTGGAGAAGATTGTAAAGACAGTTGGGGCTGGGTTATACACATAATATGGATTGAACATACTTATACTCAATCCTTCCCAGAGCTTCATTGTTTCGTTGATTAATTGTATAGTTTCAAACTTAGGTGAAGTCAGCTTAATATTCGTGCTCATGTTTAAATCCATCTCAGGTAGTGGTTGGAAGTATTTGTGTGTGTGATTAAGAATGGCATAGTGATTGCTGGTAGTTAAGGTGGACAAAGATGGTGTAAGTACAGCACAATAGTCAGGTGCTATATATAATCCTGGTGCTGAAGTATGAGATGGTGGTGTATCTGGACAAATTATGAAAACTGATGTGTTATGAGTGAAGAAGAAAAACTGTGAATGCCTGATGCATTGATGATGGGTGAGTTTATCTGGAGCAAATGTGAAGTTGCAGTGCTGATGAATGTCATGATTTCTTATAACCATTTTCACAAGGGACTGTTTCAGTTGGCTGAAACGTGAAAGTGTACGTAGGACAAAGGTGGAGCAGCCGGGGGGGGGGGACGTGGGGGCGGGCCCCCCCCCCCCGAAATTTCTATGTGTGTTCGAGAACAAACTGAGATTCTTAAATGTCGAATACTTGTTTAATCCACTTTGTAATACTTAGTATGTCACATATTTCGAGAACTGAAAAAAAATATGCAGTTCTGAGTAAAAAGTCTTGTATACACATATACAGTACGTTTTAAGACTTACTTTAATTTAGGTGCGAGACAGATATTCGAATTTACGCACGGGGAGCCGTTGGCGTCCGGATGGGTGAGGAGAAGAGGCAGGAAAGGAAGCAAGAAACGTGTACCACTCTGCGATTTTTTTTTTTAATGTCCGACTCTAGACATAGGCTTCCCAGCCTGCTCTCAAGGCCCAGTAGTCCTCCTACATACCATACACCTTTACATGTCACCACTTCGGCGCTAACACCCACCTTCCATATTGAATACATGCTAGGGCTGTCTCATACTGGACTTGTGTACTGGTATTAGCGGGGGTATTTTCAAGACATGTCGGCGTGTCTTCTGGTAGATCAGTTAAGTTTGATTTTATGAAATTCAAATCCTTAAACTTTTTCCTACCCCAGCGGGGATTTGAACCTGGGTCCGGTATATATAGTCAGCCAAAAAAGTCGTGTCTTCGTTCCGAAACCCGTAGATATTCGAACAGATAAGTGGAAGCTGCAGTGCTGGCTTCACAAGTCTGGTAACTGTTTCAGACCAGACGGTGGTGGGGGTGAGTGCATTGGGGGTGGAGGTGGGGTGGTGGAGGTTGTGTGTGTTGTAATCGTCTGCGTTGTCTGTAATTATTGTTGGCAGTGTAGTCTAGCAATACACCGCACCAAAGGTGCTAAATGTGATAATGCACCTGATTTAGTAGCTGTAAATAGTGAAATGTACGTTAACCTGAAATAATGCCTATAATGTGTGGCCAAACAAGGGTTAGCAGAAATGACGAGGTGCTACCCCGCCCCATCCCCACCTTCCTGCCACACCCCCTCCGCTGGGTATCACCCAGCCATATAACATGGGAATAAAAGACAAACAGTGTTTGTACTGTATGTTTACCCTCTAAACATGACAGGATATTACATACCATGTGTGGTGTGGCACAGAGGCATGCGGTGCCTTCACAGTAATAACGAGAAAAGCATTTGTTTCCACAAGTGGTTAATGTTTTGGTAAAAGAATGAGGGAAACTTGCCACAGGTGTTACGCAAAGTGATGACACCAAGATATACACCCACCAGCATATAGTCATAGCTTCACAGTCATTCAGTTATCTACATTGGGCGACAGGAAACAGAGGGGAGATTCATGTTGTGACTAATAAACGGTGTTTTATATTATCACAGTCATGACGTTTCATTAAATTCCAAACACTCGTTATGAAATGTATTCCACCGTTATTCCGTTCTCTGAAGTACAGTATTCCAAATGTCAAAGATGAACTAGAAATGATAACCCATGTATATGAAACTGCAGTATATTCTGATTACATGTAAACTTATGATGATGGATATGTAGACATTTAGTGACATAATAGTGATAAAAATTGACTATAACCCTACTACCCAGTAAGTTATTCCCGACAGTTTCCACCCTACGGTAATGCATGGCATATAACACATGACAGCACACACACACACCCTCCACTACCCCACCGCCACCCCCAAACCACTCACGCCCACCACCGTCTGGTCTGACACAGTTACCAGACTTATGAAGCTATCGCTGCTGCTTCCACTTATATGTTCAAAAATTTACAGAGTTCGGAAAGAAGATACGACTTTTTTTGGCCGACTATACCATTAACCCTCTCATGGTCGAAACACCTCTAGTATGCTATTTCAGCTATCGGCAGACGATTTCCTTCAGGCAGGAATGAGATAGATATGTCTAGGAGAGTTAATACTGATACCACTAACTCTCATGCTTGTGACAACTCCAGCTAACTCCACACGGTTTTATTCAGCAAAGAGAGACAGACAGACAGACAGACAGAGGGGGGGGGAGGGAGAGGAGCTATGCTCACGCTTGCCCCGACAAGGCCTGGCCCTAAATAGCGAGTATAGAAACTACTAATTCATTTACTAATTCTATAGTCCTTTCGCCTTAACTTGGCCGTTTTTCTTCCCGCTGAAAGAAAAAAAAAGAATGCTGCGACTCCACATGCCTCCCATGACACTTCCTCGTGACTTGTATCATACTCCAATGTTTAATCTCTTGTTACATCCCAATGGCAAAAAAAAAAAAAAAAGAAAAAGGTTGCACATACTTTCCAATGAGTTCATGTTTAGATGAGGATGGCGCTGCAACTACGACAATTACTACTACTACAACTCCTGCAACTACTGCTACTACTACTACTAGGCCTTAATAGGTATGGACCCTAGGCAGTAACTTTGACAGGGTTTTGTTCAGAGGGTCGTATTGTGAGTATCACAGGAGGCTTGGCAGCAACTCTTCTTAGCGATATATACTGCATAGTGCACCTTGCTGCTTTCTATTATGGTGGTTATATCCTCTTAATAAGAACATGGTTTGCGTAACATTTACCTGTTATACACAAAACTTACAAAACTTGATACAGACTCTTTATAAATATTTTCCCACTGTAAATTACGAGAAAGTAACTACAAGTCACTCAGAATTGCTAAGCAGTGCTAAGATTTTTCCTATTTTTCGGACGCTTTGTACCCTCATCTTTGGTATTCATTCTTTCCTGGAGGAAAAATTTATGTATGCAAATAACTGTTGTAGATAAGAATTGGAAAAGGAAAGTTGGAAGTCATAGGAAAAGTTTATGTCAGAAAAATGAGTTTCCTCTAACCGAGCTCGTTTTCGCATTTTTACTCATGTAGTTGAATCTTTCTTAGGGGGGAGTGGTTGATGAAAACTATAGATGCTTAAATCTCGAAAAAATTACGGAAGAGAATATAAGTGATCAGCGAGATAAGAAACATTTAATCACTAACAGGTCAAGTGCTCGTGGCTTTCACATTTACCTAGTTTTGGATCTATATTCTCATTATTTTTGTCCAAAACTCCTTCATGAGGGAGAGATATATGTAAATCAAATCACCGAAAAAAATAAATAGGACTAGAAAAACATGTACGTATTCAGTTTATTTATAAATAGAGTTTACTTATTCACTAACCGGACTCCCTAGATATCACAAGCATCTCACTTTACGAGGTAATAATTTTCAGGGTTGCCAGGTTAGCGTTTTTGCCAATCAGTCTAATAGAATTCATGTCTAGTTTTTCTTCTTCATAAGCAATCGAAATGATCTCAGTTTTATTTAATTTTTACTATCGAGCTGCTTTATCCAGGTTATGAGTGACTTTTCCACGTTAATGAGAGTTTATCACTTTCATAACCTGAATGATTTCTTTATCTAGCAAAGTGGAGATCGACTTAGGCTATAGATGTGAGGTTTAGCTCTGTTCAAAATATGTTCGTGTTTAGCATTTTATGGTGTCTTTCCCGAGACTTCAGCACCTTTTCTAGGTATATTTTGAAAACTGTCATTTCTAGCGACAATTTGTCGTCATATTAATGAGATTTTAACACTTCCCAGCTCTGCTGCAAAGTTTTTTTTTTTTAACTCATTATTCTATCACCTTTGAAGAACACATTTAGTGATATTTTAGTAGCTTAACTAGCCAAATATTACGCACTTTCGTTGCTGGCAACGTTATATAGTGACAGTTGTGAAATTTTTGCACTTTTTTTTAACTATAATGTTTTGGAAGTTTTTCAGTACCATTCCTAAATTTTCTGAATCTACTGAAAATGTAGCACATTTTGAGAGCGATTTCCGCTACAACGTGCCGTCTAGCTTGGTAATGGTGTGATCTGGGCAATCATTCAGTTCGTACTTAGCAGGTGTGCTCGGCAGACCACGGTTTGGGAACACGCAGTTATAGTCGGATACTACCAGGTTTGTTTATCATCGTTGTTTTTTAGAAGCAGCAGTTCTACCATTATCATCATTATCACCATCCGTATCACCATATTTTCTTGAATCGTCATCATCATCATTATCATCATTGTAGTCGTCGTCGGCGGCGTCGTAATCATCATCATCCCCCCAATTAATAACCTTATTTTCATCATTATCAGCGACATTGTGTAGAAAGAATGAGGAAAAAAAAAAAAGAAAAGCAGTCAGTAGAACAGCCCCGACCACCAACGGGTCTAAGGGTCAAATATTTGACTCTGCCCCACAGGTAACTCTTAAAATCGAATTACTTCATTCTTAAACCTTAACACTTCCACCAACTTTGGTTCATATCAAATCAAAACTGAGTTAACTTTGCCAGTATACCTTCATCTTTGCCTTTCCGGGTGACCTTCACTTATAACTGAATGTTCTCACAATCGAATCTATCCACGTTTTAGCTTGAATATTTTCACGAAGTTTAATCTCCATAGGATTAGAAGTTGACCTTACCATATGACACTGACCACAAACCAACTGGTCTCAAAACCAGTAGGTCAAAAGCTAGCATTACACCACGACTCACACCTTCCATACTTGCTCATAATCTCTCATTCTATCACCTCTAATTATTATTTGGATGGACTAGTTACAGGTAATGAAGTGAAGGAGCATAGGTAGGTGTGGAAGGGTGTGAGTCGTGACCCAGCATGATTCTAATTCAGAATGAACAACAAAATGAAGAAGAGGAATTATGTGCAGTCCTTTACAGTCCATTGCACGACTGGACCTCTCCATTTCGGAGGACTGCAGCCAGGAATCCTTCCCACGATAACTTAGGTTGGGTCTGGAATGGGTGTGTAGGGAAGAGGTGAGATTTATGTGCGATATAGTCTCTTCTCTTATTATGGCGCAAATTTCTGTACAGGTGCAGCTTCCTTCGCGCTGCCCAGTGGCCAAGACAATATTATAGTTTTCTACCTTCCCTTTTTGTTTATCTATCACTGCCGCTGGTATTCAAAATGTAGGACTTGCAATTTTAAGCCAAACCAGAGTAAACTGAGTATAGTTCGTGTTGTATGCTCCTGTGTATTAAGTCTTCAGTTTCTTCCCCCAGAATATGACTCGCTTAGTCGATTTACACCCAAGCTGAAGAGGACGCCTTTATGTGGTGGCATGGTTATAGCCTGGACATACAAACATCTCTCAACTACTTCCCATTCCCAAGAAAGGAGGGCGGTGGACTGCAAGTGAAGGGCAACTTAAGCCTACAGCCCACTAGGTTCACGTTTCAGATGAGCCTGGGTCAACAACAACACATCCAGCCACCTACTCGCTATAGACTACAGTTCGTTTATTATAATTAGACGGAGATTTTAATCCTTTGGCAAACTGTTTCCCGTAGCTCAGTGGCCGACTAATACCACATTACGGCTCTACATCCTTTCCACAAAACTCTTCATGACTAGCACCATGTTCCGCATTCCGGTGGTGTTAACCTGCTATTACAGCTCAGCATTAAGTTGACAGATTGCAATTTTGCGCCTAGTTAAAGTGAACAGACTTTACACAGTTCCACTCTTTTTCCAGCCAGCCAGTATGGAGAGTCGGCAAAATGTCAATGATCTGGCTTTTCTTGAGAAGTGCAAAGAGGCCTTCAAAGAAGGGCTGACCCCCGAAGACGTCATGGCAGTCTATGACGGCTGGTCTGATAATTATGATGAGGTAAGGATAATAAGAGGTCACTTAGGTTACGCAAAGGATCATCATCATGATCTTAAACTTTTTCATCTTCATCTGCACCCTCACGTGCAGTGTTATGACTGTCATCTGTCGAGACGATATAATACTTTGCCCATAGATACAGAAGTTTGACTAACATTTCACCTCTTCTACTTCTCACTTTCTTCTGCCGGCTAATATTCCTTAGTTGAGAGAGGCTTGGTATGTTTCTTTGTAAAAATCATCTCTTCTGCTTGTCACTTTCTCCCGCTGCCTAATTTCAGTGGGTTGAGAGAGGCTTCATATGATTCTCATTAATGTTTCGCCTCTTCCTGTCACTTTCCTCTGCTTGTAATTCTAAGCTAAGAGAGGTTTGGTATGTAGCTTTGTAACATTTCACCTCTTCTACTTGTCACTTTCCTCTGTTGGCTAATAAGTTGAGAGAGGCTTGGTGTGTTTTACTTCCCATAGTTGTCTTTTTTTTATGATTCCTTACGAGGAAATTGATGGACGCAGCGGCAGTGGAGCAGAATGCCAACTCTCCTCCGTGACTGTGCATTAGACAGACGAATGTGACTGACAGATAAGGAGATTTCCTCAGACTACGACACGCAACCGTTGCTTTAAAGCCAGGTCCCTAAATCAGCTTTAGATACGAACAGACTGTGGCAAAGGATGGAAAGAGAAGACAGACACACATCGTAGGTAAACAGCTATAATCAGATAAACACTGATTACCTTGCCTGGCCAGATGCTGCCCAAGGGCCAGTGCAACGCCATTTACATCGCAGTGGACGAGGTGCTGATACAAGTGCCCGAGGATCAGAGGTCGCGAGTTCGAATCCTGGACGTGGCAGCCGGTACAGGACTGATTGGCAAGGAGCTTAGCCAGAAAGGATTCAAGTAGGTTTAGTTTTATTATACAGAGATGGCCGTATTCCGAGAGGCATCGGAGATTTCGTAACACGTCTTCCGTAGCGATCTGTTGTGAACTTACAACCTGATATTTTCTTGTATTGTCAACAAAAAAAGTACCGGACATATTACCGCACGAATCTTTCTGAAACACGAAGTATTGTGATATATGGGTCACTCTGTAATTATAAGTGTAGATATTGTCCTTGGTAATAATTACAACTCGAAATCGCATAAATCGTCACAAAGTGGATGGTACATTTTTTAAGGCAATAAGTTAACATTCGTGAGCTTTGCAAAACGCCCATTTTCATACCCATTCATACTCAGTTGTGCCATACTTTTTTGGTTGACTCCGTTATTTATATCTTTCTGGTATCGGCATGATTTGCATCTGTGACATACAAGAAGATACTAAAAGGCAGTGTACAGAGTGTCACTAATGAAGAGGTGCTACGAAATCTACTGTCACTTAGAATACGAACTAGGGGCCTGTAAGGCCGGATTCATCCGAAAAAAAGTTGCAAAATGGCAATACAGAAGATTGTATCTACAGAATGTGTTCAGATTGCCCATCACTGTGCGTGATATATAAGAGATGAGATACCCAGTTAACAAATTGGGTATGCAAAAATTTTTACACACACACACACACACACACACACACACACACACA
>JAGKTI010023387.1:0-14826 GCA_018397915.1 Birgus latro
GATAATTGGGTGCAGAGGGTGAGAAGTGTTAATATTGGGGGAGGGGTTGGGAGGGGTAGACCGAGAAAGACATGGGACGAGGTCATTAAATGTGACTTAAGGGTTAAGGGACTGAATAGGGAGGCTGCCAGAGATCGAGCAGCGTGGACAGCCGCCATTAGGTGACCAAGGCCGACACATGCAAGCATGTTGGAGCCTTCAAAAACGAAAAAAAAAAAAAAAAAATTTGTTGCTGGCAGCCTGAGCCCCATAATATCTTTCTCTTAGGCTCAAGAGATATTCTTCACTCCAATGTCTATTCCAGATGTCCAATACCCTTTTAAGACGTTGGTATCCCTCGCGCAGATGTTGTCCTAGTTCATTAGTTCCAATTGTAGGATCATTTATTTCCTCCTGGATATCCACACAAGGTATTGGATGAAGTTTCCTGCCATGCAACATATGAGCAGGTGTCAATGCTTCAATTCCAAGGCTAGTATCATCTAAATAGGTTAACGGTCTATTATTAATCCTAGCCTCAATTTCAGTTATCACCGTTCTCAGTTCCTCTCTGGTATCTTAGTTCTGTGTAGAGTTTTCCTTAGGCAGTTCTTTACTATTCCAATCATTCTTTCTGTAAATCCATTTTGCCATGGTGCTCTTGGAGCAATGAACTGCCAGATACAATTTCAGATTCCCAGTGCTGTCTTAACCTTTGGGTTATTCATTATGTTCAAAAGTAAAGGTGCTGTTCCAACAAAATTAGTTCCGTTGTCGCTTATTAATCTGGTAGGACAAGACCTTCTAGCAGCAAATCTTCTAAATACATTCAGGAATGTCTCTGAACTGAGATCTTCTGCCATTTCTAGACGGACTGCCCTCGTATAGGTGCAAGTAAACAAACATATATACACTTTATGGGGAGTTCCCTCACCCGTAACAGTTATAGCCCCTGTGTAATCAACTCCAGTTACCTTGAAGGGCCTACTAACATTTACCCTATCCTCTGGTAAAGCAGGTGGTCCTGGGTAGTCATACGGCCTTTGCTCATACCTCCTGCATATCATACAGCCTTGGAGATATTTCTTTACAACTGATCTACCCTTAGGGATCCAATACCTTTCGCGGACTCGGGCCAAGGTCTGCGGCACACCTCCATGAAGAGTCAAGTCATGGGCTTCCTTTACAATTAACTCTACAAAATAATCTTTCTTGGGTAGCAGTATAGGATGTCTAGTTTGGAGAGGTAAATCAGCCTTTATTATTCGGCCACGGCATCTAATCAGACCCTTTCCGTCTAAGAACAATCCTAAATCTCGGATCAATTTGTTCTTATCAGTGCCTTGACATAAAAGGTTAAAAATCTCTCCATAATACTTCCTTTGTATCCTTCTCAACCAATATTCCATGGGATCAAACTTCTTAAATCCCACTTTCTTATTCAAAAATTTAACAACTAACCTAGTGGTGTTAATGAGTTGTTCTATAGATGAGAATCTGCTAATGTCAATTATTTCTGGCTCAGGTACTACTGGATCCAAGTTTACAACACTAACCTCAGCAATACTATACAGTCTTTGCTCAGGCCAATCCTTAGTGAGTAACCATTTAGGACCTTTAAACCACAAGTCATCCTTGATCAGTTTCTTTACTGTGGAACCTCTTGAAAGTAAATCAGCTGGATTTTGTTTAGAGGATACATGCATAAACTTAAATTTAGAAGACATTTCTCTTATAGTCTTCACTCTATTGCGGACAAAAGGAATTTTACTGTCATCCTTTCCTATCCAGTAAAGACAAATTTCACTGTCAGTCCATATATAAATATCCTCAAACTGAGTATCCAGAGTAGTGGTTAGATACCTGGCCAATTTAGTTCCTATCTCTATGGAAGCCAATTCCATTTGAGGTAGGGTTCTTCCCTTAATTGGTGCAACTCTGGCTTTGGACATAATAATTTTACTGTCATGTCCTGTTGCACAATAAGCTACTGCTCCATATGCCTTCCGAGAAGCATCACAAAAAATATGTAAATGTGACTTCTCGTTACTGTTTATCATCCTGGGAATACATATGCTTGATGATTTTTCAAATTCCTTCTGAATCTGTTCCCACTGTTTAGCATACGTTTCACCTAATTCTGTGTCCCAGTCTAACTTTTCTCACCAAGCCTCTTGCACTAAACATTTTCCCCTAATAACTATAGGACTGACTAATCCTAATGGGTCAAATAACATGGAGACCTGACTTAACAGGGACCTCTTGGTGAGAGTGACATCGGAGAACTTAATCGGCTTTTAACTTATTTCATCAGCCTTTGTATCCCAGTTAAGACCCAACACATTTTGAGTTTCGGGAATGTCAGTATTTGGATAGTCCTTTTGTATTTTATTCCTCAAAAGTGGTGAATTTGTATTCCAGCTCTGTGGCGGCAAATTTGCCTTCCCACATTCGGAATTGGCTACTTCATAAGCCTTCAATACTTCCGTCTCTGTATCAGCAACACCTTGCAAATTATCCATGTAAAAAGCCTGCCCTATTTCTGGGCATTTGGCCCTTTCAAAATGATGCTTCAATGTGTTGCAAAGTAGGAAAGGACTAGCACAAGAGCCAAAGAGCACCGACCGGAAACAGTAGGTTTTCAATGGACTATCCTCATTTTGAGGGTCTTGAGGCCAGAGGAATTTTGTAAATTTCCTATCCTCCTCCCTCAATCCTATTCAGAGAAAAGCCTTACTAATGTCTGCTGTAAAAGCATAAGGTTTCTCTCTAAATCTTAGTAATACATTCCCTAACTTCTCTGTTAGTGCAGGTCCACAGTATAGGCAATCATTTAAGCTGGCTGACCCCTTGGACGCTTTACTACTACAATTGAAAACTATCCTTATGGGAGTTGTTACTGAATCTTTGCTTACAGCATGATGTGGTAGATAATGTCCCTCTTTATGGTTAACAGGGACTTCAATTTCTTCAATAAATTTATTCTTCATTTGATCCTTTATAATATTATCATATATGGTTAAATGTTCTGGGTAGTTTCTCAACTTTCTTAGAAGAGAATTTAACTGAGCTTTAGCTGCTTGGAAATTTGTAGGTAATTCCAAATGGTTTAGTTTCCATGGTAATCCTACCCAATACTGTCCATCCTTAAATTCCATAGACTGATTATACAAATCCAAAGTTATTTTATCTTCAGGGGTTCGATCTTCAATGTGTATTCCTACACTGTCTAGGTCCCAAAGTTTGTGTACAGGTTCAATTTTTTCATCTAACAAGTCATTTATCTGAGTAGGTTCTAATTCTGCACCTATTCTAGCTACCATCAATGACTGTGTGGGGGTAACAAAGACTGAATCTACTAATTTAGTATCTCCTTTGTCTTTCTTAGGAAAAGGCAACTGACCCATAATAAGGTTACCTCCTGGACTCTTGAACAACTGTACTTTATTCTTCTTAAAGGTCCTGTGTAAGAATCTTCCACAGTAATCTGATCCAATTATCATTTTTATGGGACCCACAGTATCTGATTTTACATTATGTTTTGCCAATCTTATCCCTGAGCTTTGCAAATTATCAGAGGTTTCCTTTAGTCCCTTTATATAAATACTGGTTTCCATCTTATCCAGTACAGCTGCTGTTATACGACATTTATATCTGCCAAGTTGTATTAAGGGTCTAACTAAATCAAAGGACTGTGCTTCTTTAGTAGTTAAGAACCCTGTAATGGCTAGATTTACCTTGCCGACAACAGGTAACTTTAATTTATCTACAATGTCTGCAGAAATGAAGGTTTTCTGTGCACCTGTATCAAAAAGAGTACATACTAATATGTTCCTATTTTCACCCATTACCTTTACATCAGCAATTGGAACTGCAGCTGGCATCGTTACTGGAGTATTTGCTTCCGCAACTGTCATATTGACACTTGCAGTTTTAGGAACCTCATGTTTCATCATCCTTGGACACAAAGCACTATGATGATTGTCTTTTTTACATTTGAAACAAAGATTTAGTTTAATTTTACAGTCAGCGGAACCATGTTCGGTATTCATACAAATCATACAACATCCCAATTCCTGAAGTCTCCCTATTCTAGAAGCATAATCAGGATACTGTTGGCAAGATGCACTGGAATGTTGTTCACCACAAAACACACAAACCTTCTTGTCCTTTACCATGAAAATTTTTACCTTCTTAATTTCATCAGCTTGTCTACCCCCTGTCTTTATTAATTTATCCTCGGACTTTAAAGAGCTAAGAAAAGTACCTATCTCTTCCTTAGGTACAGCCTTACCTATTCTTGGCTTGGCTTTCCCAGCCAGTTGGTTAGTGGTTCTTTTCCTTATTTCAGCCTTTGATTTATTTTCAACAGGCTTTACTGTTCCTTGCAAGTGTTTACAGAGTTGCATTAAGCCTTTCTCAATCTCCTCACAGGAGAAATTATCCTTTTGGTACCTGCCATACAGAGCGTCCTTAGTTCTTGGTAGAAGTTTTAAGGACACAGTTCTAGAAAGCACCCAATCTGCTGCCTTAACATCTTCGTAAGTACCTAAGGCCTTTAAATTACAACCTATCGCAATCCAAAAACTTTGCAAGGACTCAAAATCATGTTTAGGAATGGGTAATTCAATCAGAGCCTTTAATAATTGGGTAATGGCTTGCTCCTTGTCTTCATAATTCTGCTTAAGGATAGCCAAAGCTGCCTCATAATTGCTTTCCTCCACAGGTAATTCCTTTATCAGTTTGTAAGGCATCCCTTTGACCTGTCCTAACAGATATGCGAGCTTGCTCACATTAGGGAGGTCTGCTCTGTCATGGACTAAGTATTTAAACTGATCCCAAAAGGATTTCCAATTCTGCTCCCCATCAAACTCTGGAAGCGAAATTTGTGGTAATGCAGCCTTACTTGCTTGTTCCAAAGCTTTTGTTCCGTTGATAATACTGGCTAA
Source organism: Birgus latro (assembly GCA_018397915.1). Taxonomy (NCBI): domain Eukaryota; kingdom Metazoa; phylum Arthropoda; class Malacostraca; order Decapoda; family Coenobitidae; genus Birgus; species Birgus latro. The sequence continues at coordinate 4,929 of JAGKTI010023387.1, forward strand.
TTTAAATTCAACCAGCTTCACTAATGCTAGATATTCCTCCAATTTACCTTCAAATTTGGAGGTTTCTGCTTCCAAAAGATCTTTATCATCAGCTTGTACGATGGCTGCTTCCAAGTTAATATAACTTTCCTCGTACTTGGCCCATCTTTCTTTTAATAGGTTCAACGGACTACTTAATTTCTCCTTAGTTGGAGGTGTTTCCTCTAAGGACTGTCTACAGTCCAGTATAGCTCTCGTTACCCATCCTGCCTTACCACTAACTGATTTTTGCAACAAGGAAATAGACATTGTTACTGATTTCTAAGTTACGGGAGTACAACCCTTTTTTTTTTCTTTTTTAATTTTACAACCCAGATTTACTGAACTCCATCGTTATTTATCATTTTAAATTTTGAGGGGTGTGGGAATAGGGTTTATGGCCTTAAACCTATCTCCCTGGGTTATTAAACCTCTAGGGTGATTTTGTCCTTCCCACACTCAGGTTCCAAAATAATCACAATTCTCCGGAGCTCAGTAATAATTAACATTTTAAATTTTAAGGAGTGTAGGGATTTGCCTTATGGCTTTATACCTATCTCCCTGGCTATTAAACCTCTGGGGCAGTCATTATCTCCACACTCATTACAGCATAGGACCACCCAAGGCCTGCACAGCATAGAACCTTTCCTTCTTATGCTCTATGTAATTTATGAATTTTTGCAGAACCGCTTCTCTGCCTTTATGATTCCAATGGATGCCATCTGTTTTTTGGTAGGCTTGGAAAGGCTTTGCATTGAAATGAATGAAATCCTGCCCTTTCCTAATCCTCTGCAACTTCTGGTTTATAGCCCTACTCATGAATTTGTAGGTACCATAGCAAACAGATGTGCCATATGGTAGGTTCCTAGGCTCAAGAAGGGTTATTGCTACTGCAGATTTACACGAGCCTTCAATGGCTCCTACCACTGCAAGTATATTTTCCACAATTTCATTAACATCTGAATCTTCACTGAAGTAATTTCCTCCCAAAAAAAGAATAGTGCGATCATGCTCCCATTCTAATACGGTGTTTAGTCGCTCATCCTCGGAAAAGGAACTTGCCTTTCCTCCAGGAGCTCTGTATATACGTATTTCCACGTATTCTACTTCCACGTGATGTGGTAATAAGCTGTGCCCTACGAAAGCTACCTTAAAGTCGCTCAACGCCTCTGCACACATCTGTTACCCTCACTCGGGGCACCAAAATGTGAGAAAAAAAACAAACGTCCTAGATACTCCTCACTGGAGAAGATTATCTAAGTTTAACAGAGGTAAATTTGCATAAGTCTCATGAGTAAATCAGGCAATTAAATCCCCTAACTCACCTACAATCACCTCTCATATACTAGCTAGTTCCCTAAGATTTGGCCAAATCAGTAAGGTCACTTAGCTATATATTGAGTCGAACAACAAGATGACGACGGGCGTGCTGTTTCGGTCTTTCCTGGGCAATCAGGCATCCTTGGGGTTTATGTACAAGCAGTTAGCGCAGCTACTGACGGAGTGAAATCTGCTCAAGGAGTGAGCAACATGGCGAGCTTCTTTGTCCCTCATAGGATAGAAGAGTTGCCAATTATTGCTTAATTACAAGTCAAATACAGCTAACTTACTCCGTAAAATATACAAGGTGAATCTAACTTAATCTAATCTTAGTTTTAATTACACTAAACAAGATATTCCCCCTTATCTACAGATAGATATACTGTATATATATTAAAACTGGCCTCCCGTTTGATCGTGGGCTTTTTCATCTTTACCACGTCATTCACGCAGGCGCAGTTTAGGTCAATGGAAAATTCCCTAGTTTTACATGTATGTACATAGTTGTCTACCAATGTTAAACGCAGTAGCATTTAATTTATTAATAATAAGAATTAACAGAACGTAATCTCTGGGTTTTTAAACCTCTCAAGTACGTTTTCCTCTGCCCTTTAACGATCGACAACTAAAAGTAAATAGCACAACAGCTCGGGGGGAAAATATTTCCCACACTACCTCCTCAAGCAACTCACCATTCAAAACTATATTCATCCTCCTACCATCTACCAACCTCGTACACTTCATCATTTTACTCTCATTCTCATTTATTTTCAGTTTCCTCCTTTCACACACTCTTCCAAATTCCTCTACCAACTGTCTCAGTCTCTCCTCTGAATCAGCCACCAGTGCAGTATCATCCGCAAACAGCAGCTGCTTCAGATTCCACTCTCTACCATCATTCACCAGACTTAGTCCTCCACCTAACACTCTCGCATTCACCTCCCTTACAACACCATCCGTATAAATACTAAACAACCAAGGCAACATCACACATCCCTGCCGCAGCCCCACTCTCACAGGGAAACCAATCACTCACAGTATTTCCCACTCTTACACACGCTCTACTATTTCCATAAAAACTTTTCACTCCTTTTAGTAACCTGCCATCAAGCCCATACAATCTTAAAACATTCCAGAATGCCTCCCTATCAATTCTATCACATGTTTTCTCTAAATCCACGAACGCCCAAAACACATCCTTAACTTTCGCTAAATACTTTTCACACACGTCTCACAGCAAACACCTGATCCACACATCCCCTCCCTCTCCTAAAGCCACACTGCTCATCACCAATCACTCCCTCTGTACCCTCTCTAACTCTCTTAATTAACACTCTACCATACACCTTACCTACAACACTCAACAGACTTATACCTCTAAAGCTAGTACATTCATACTTATCACCCTTACATTTATACAGTGGGACCACACAAGCACTTGCCAAGTCAATTGGCACCATACCTTACACAAAGCACACATTCAGCAATCTTACTAACCAGTCAACAATAGTCGCTCCACCACCTTTCAGGCATTCCACAGCACACCCAACCATACCTGCAGCTTTCCCTGTTTTCATCTGCTTTACTTCCTCTTGCACTTCCTCCATCGTGATCAAATAGTAATGATAATATCCCATTTCCTAATTCACAGTCACTGAGATCTAGGCAGCAAAAATATGGTTTACAGTGAGAACTATCGTCAAAGTTCCCCGTGAATTTAGCCACATCTTCATGCACTTACCGTTCAAGACTTCGGAATTCTTGGCCCCACCCCAGAAGGAGCGATCCTCACAGAATAGGCTTCATAATTAAAGCGCTTTCTCATTGCTGGGGAGGTAAAGGGCATTCCGAACACCGAGAGAGAGAGAGAGAGAGAGAGATTCGGGATAAAATAACGATAAACAGACTCGATTTTGAACACAGTCACAGTTAAAGGCCAAGGTCATAGAAAAATATCAAAGGTCAAGGTCACTGGGCAAAGTCAACCCAAACAGTTTTGATCGGATTTGTATTGAACCTGGTGGAGGGGTGAAGGATTAAGCGAGAACGAAGCAGTTAGATTTTGAGAGCAATGTGGAGATGATCAGGTCACATGACAAAGTCAATTATTTTCCCCTTAAACTGGCTGGGGGGCTCCGGGTGTTGCATTTTTTTTTTTTCGTAGTCAGCTGTATTCTTGAATCGGCATATGGGACTATTTGGCAGACAATGCGCTGAAAAATAACCAACTAAACACTGGCGAAGACATACAGTATGGCAAGTAGTGTGGTTACGGTAACATAATGGAAAATTTCATTAACTGATTCAGTCATACAGGCTGAATTCTAGATTGCACAGGAGACTTCGTAGCACACTTTTCCCTAGCTATTTAATAAAAATCATTTTACACCTTGATATTCTTATTTTTTATAAATCTATATTGACACAGTTTGCCTCAGTAACATACAAGATTATAAAAATGTATAATAATGCAAAATAAATCGCTGAGGAAAAGGTGCTAATGTCTCCTATGCCACGTAGAATATGGCTCGGAGAGGCCTGAGAGTGAAAGGCCAACGGTTTATGGAAGTGGGGCAGCTGGAAGGAGCAGCAAAATATGCTACGAGGTGAATGGACATGCTGAATAGTATGTGAAGGAGGGTGGTACTTCATGACAGAAGACAGAAATACCCAAGTTAACTCTGTCATGGTCGGGACAAGTCTACTATTCTACTTCCGCTAACACCATACGATTGTATTCAACTCAAAATGAATCACAAGAACCTTACAATTAATACTGTCACCATTCACTCTCTTGACTGGGGCAACTCTATTACTCTGTTTCAGCTGACCAGGCGATTTTATTAAACTACAAGTGAATTATATGACTAACTATGGCGAGGGTACCCCTTACAGGATGCGGCGTCAGGCAATAGCCTACGATGAATAAAGACGGTAAAAATAATAGAGACAAAACATAAACACTGTACAGCAACCTCTTTCAACCGGACTGTTGTGCATGTATGATAATCAATACCAAGGTCATGGAAACTTGTAGACATGTCTTAGGGCCATGATGTACTAGGCACAGAAGGCTCTCTTCCTTAGCGATCTGTTTTGCTTATAAACCCTCAGTAATCAGTCATATCTTTGTTATATCGCTATAATATGATAATAATTTGCATAGGTAACATATAAGAGGATATTAACCTGCAATATGGCAAAAAGAAGCTCTGACTAGGTTACACCGTCCACTTTAACATAGCCTAAAACTGATATCTCTCCAACCTGAATGTTGATCTGTAAGAAGTAATTAACATATAAAAATTATATGAAAAAGATGATTGCCTTATTCTGTCAATGAGCTATGGGAAAGATTGCCAAGTTACGGTGGACTAACGTAAATGCTAATATAGCCACCTGGTTCACGAGAAATTAAAGATTGACAACACTCCCAGTGGAGTTCAGAATGGACTTCATAGAGCTACAGTACACTGACTTACCTCTGTGCAAATAGCCATGATGATTAGTTGACATACAAGAACCTGAAATTTTTGAATTTGTATGCGATGTCTCCATAAAACCCTTGTACATGTCTAAATCCCTCAAATGAAAACAGTATCATGGGGTATTTGCTTAGGGGAAAACTGTACCAAGTTTGAAGTGAACTTGTGAGGAACTGAAGGAATGGCACAGAACTGAAAATTGAAGAAAATTAAAAAATGAGAGAAAGTGAGAATACAGTGGGCCTCCACCACAGTGTGGAGACCTGAATAGATTCAAGTTACCTACACACTGCCCATATTTCTCCAGCATTTTCTTTTTTATCATGATTTGCACTTACTTCCATTCTTTGCATATCCTTTTCACTTTTGGTGGGTGGTCACAACCATCATCCACTCACTTGATGTGATGCTTTCTACTCCTAAGGTGACTAGACTACACTGAGTGCCAAGCCTAATGGCTTCCTGTAACCAGGAGACCATTTTCAATGCTGGGTGGTAGCCAAATAACTGAAAAATGGGGTGATATGGAGCCTACTGTAGTGTCCCTGTAACTGGGTAGAGAGAAATGTGGTGTCCATCTAGGAACCAAACCTTCACACTCTTCCCTGCACCTTGCTGTGGTGAGGTGCTGTCCACCCCAAGGGACTGCACGGGATGGCCTTGCAGGGGTGAGTGCTTGGATTGCTTGCTTGTGGTTGATGGGTCTACTTTATCAGAGAGAGTGGGGTCACTCTACTACTGCTACTTCTCATCATCTCTCCTTTATTCACACTCTTTGTAAGTACGCTTCATAACTCCCTCTCACCTATACTTTCACTTCCTTCGCTCTTTCTTCCATTCTTGGTGTCTCACTCTTTCTCTCTTCACACCCTCTCTTTGCCTTACCAATCAATTTTCTTCCTTCCCTTCACTTTCTTCTTCATCTTTCCCCATTGCTTCTAATCTCCCTGTTTTCTCACTTCCTAACTCTCTTACTCATTTCTTTCCTTTCTCTTTCTCCTATCCTCTAATTCTTTCTTGTTATCCCAGTGATTAGATCTCCATTTTCCCTCACCCACACTTCCCCGTCACAATAACTCTTGTCCCTTCACTCTGTTAATCCTTTCAGCCCAGGCGATATACCTCATTATTTGTTGCCATCTCATGATGATTTGGTTCAGATTCAGGTATATTAGTTAGATGCTGCCTTCATAAACCTGCAATATGGGATGCCTTTCCTGAGTAGAATAAAATTGTTTGCTGGCAGCAAGAAAGTTTGTCAACTAAAACCGACATTACCCAGCTTCAAGAGATTAGATCATCTCTTTACCCCTCCCTACGCTGTCACTCTCTCCCTACCCTCTTTCACATGCCATTTTCACACTGGTCTTCCTTTCCTCTCCACTTCATTTTAACAACTCTCATGCTAAAAGCTCATTCGTCAAAGAAAAGATGGCTCCTAAATGCAGCTTCCCTCATACTTCGAAGCAATTTAGGTGTAATGTTCCATTTCAAGACCCTGACCTTAACTCCTTTACTACGGCGATGTCTATCAATCTGTCTGTCTGTCTATTGCCAGACGCCTTAATCCCGTAAGGGGTGGCCGCAAGCAAATCGCCTCCATGTCGTCCTGTCCCCTGCCATTTCACTGCCCTCCCCTCAGTTCACATCCCCCTCTCTCATATACCTTTCCACTCCATTCCTCCATCTCATTCTCGGCCTCGCCCTCCCTCTTCTCCCCTCCACCTCACTCACATACACTTTCCTCGTTAGTCTCTCGCACTCCATCCTTCCCACATGGCTAAATCACTTCAATGTATTTCTCCTGACGGGTTCTATCATATCCACATCACGGTGCTCCTTCACTTTCTCATTTGCCAGTCTGTCTCTCCATGCAACTCCACATGCTCCACTCAGATAACTCATTTCCACTGAACTCACTCTTGACCTGTGTCTTTTCAGCAAGGTCCAAACTTCACTTCCATACGTTAGAGTTGGTATGACAATACTATCATGCAGCGACTTTTTTACTTCCATACTCGCATCCCTATTTCTTATCACTGCTTTCGAAGAACCAGCAACCTTTCTTCCTTTTTGTATCCTTTCAAGCACTTCCATCCATACTCATCACGTAGTCTACCTAAGTACTTAAATGCACTCACATTTTCCATTTCTCCAACCTGTACATTCAGTGCCTTCATTTCTCTCGAAGACCTTAACTTCACTTTTCCCTACATTCGCCTTTAGATTCTGTTTCTTATACACTCTCCCAAACTCACCAAATATTGCAGTTCCCCTTCGTCATCACTTAACAAAACAGTATCATCTGCAAATAACAGTGCAGGAAGTTTCCAGACGCTGCACTCTCTCAGTAGGGCTGCTCCAACATCCATTGCCCTACCTTGTACCTCTTTTAACCCCATCCATATACAGATTGAACAACCATGGAGACATGACACATCCCTGTTTCAATCCAACATTCAGATAGAAAAATTAACTCAGTTCACTCTCCATACGCCGTGCAGTCTTAGCACCCTCATACATACTCTTCACGGCATTCAGCAACTTCCCATGTACTCCATATTCTTAATCTTTTCCATATTCCTTGTCTATCCTCTCTGTCATATGATTTTTCCAAATCCATGAAGGCTGCATACAACTTCTTTCTCCTGTCTAGAATCTTTTCCACTAAAGAAATAAGGATGGAAATTTGATTCACACAACCTCTTCTCTTCCTAAAACCCCCCTTTTCTTCTCCGGCTAATTCCTCTGTTATTTCCCTAACTCTCTCAATAAGTATCCTACCATATACTTTTCCTATTACACTAAGAAGAGAACTGCCCCTGTAATTACCACACACTTCTTTTTTCCCCTTTTCCTTTGTACAGAGGAATAATTATACCTGACATCCAATCCTCAAGGACTCCACCTTCCAGGCCAATCTGCACATCTTCCATATCCATTCTTCTCCATGCATCATCATTCCACCACACTCTCCATCATTTCCTTGGGCTTTCCCCATCTTGACTTTCCTCATTGCTTGCATTACTTCCATCCTACTGAACTCTTCCTCTCTTATCACCTCCCTCCTTCTCCCAGCCATTCCCCAACCGCTTATACCCTCATTACTTTTATTCTTTACGTTTAACAGTTCCTTAAGTGTTCTCTCCATCTGCTCGCTTTTTCTCCGTTCTCCACTATCAGTTTACCCTTTTTCTCTTTCACTCCCCTACTGATTTCTTTATCATCCTGTCTGACTCTCTTTAGCTTCTTCCAGAACATTTCCTTACATTTCCTCCTCTTTACGCTCAAAAATCTTCCAAATTCCTCATCCACTCTTTTACTAATCTTTTCACCTCTCTCTTCCCCTCTTCATATAACTCTCTCTCTGTCTCTCAACTTCCTCCTTGCCTGCGCTTCCCATCCACTCACTTTATGCTTTCTTCATTTGCGCCACAGCTTGTCTCACCTCTTCATTCCACCATGCTGTTTCTTGCACCGCTTTTCGTCTTCTCTTCATCCCACACACCACCTCACATGCTACACAGATTTCTTATATGAATATCTTGCACACACCTTCCACCTCCTTCATCTGCTCGATATCATGTTTACCAAATCGCTCCTCCACTTCTGTCTTATATTCTGCGTTTTTTTTTTTTAAATCCTCTTGCAACCTTTCCACCCTCCATGTATTGACTGCTTCCTCCTGCTCTGCCCTCCTTCTATTCCTCCATTGCATTTGAATCTTGACTTTCACCACCACCAAGTGGTGGTCCGAAAGTCCACTCCTCCAACCCCTGCAAGCTCTTGCATCCATTGCATACTTTCTCATTTTGTCATTCACACACAAAATCAGTTATTGCCTTCCGTTCATTAAGTTCACCACCCAACCTTCTCATCACTGGCCATGTATACCTGTGGATCATTTTGTCTCTAAAGAAGGTATTGGTTATCACCAACCCCCTCCCGGCATAAATATCCAATAGAGCTTTGCCATTCTTATCCACTACTGCAGGCACATCCCGCTCACCATCTACCTTCACTTTCCCTACTTTTTCATTCATATCTCCAGTCAAAAACACACATTCCTCTCAAGCTTTTCTAGGCACCCTTCCACATTTGCCCAGAACTCTGTTTGCACGATACTGAGTTTGCTCATACACACACACACACACAAATACCCACGTTTGTATTCCCACTTTCAGTTTCAACCACACAATCCTTGAACCAACTGATCCATACTTTCTTATATTCTCCTTCCATCTCTTGCACACAGCAATGCATACACCCTCTTTTGACCTCTCATTCTCACCTACGCCTACGCATGTACCTCATCCATACTCCCACTCTCTCATCTCATCATTTAGTCTCACGTAATCCATATATGTCCACTTTTGCGCCGTAAAGGACCTGGACAATATTTCTCTCTTTCACCTCATCATTTGCACCCCTTACATTCCATGTTGCAGTCCATACCATGTCCTTTGCCCGGTCCTTGGTCGTCACATGTTTGTCTAACGTGGTCCGAGGCTTCTTGTTTGTACTTTTAGTTATATAATTGTTTTCTGGGGAGGGGCACTAACCCTCCGTCAACCTACTTGTTGACACGTAAGGAACAGGTGTTGGTTGATTATAAGGTTGCCACTCAGCATGTTAAATGATTTCCTGGTTTACAGGAAATTATTTGGTTTGTCACTCAAGGTAGAGTCACCGTGAAATAGAGTACCACTACACGGAGTGAGTGGATGATGGGTGCTCCCACCGACCACAAATGATCATGGTGATGTAGTTGCTACCTTGAAATAATCCGACTCCACTCACTTTTTTTTTTTTTTTTTGCTAGAGGGATTTGATATAGCTGTCATAAATCACTTTAACACGGTCACCTTAATTACAATTTCTGAAGGTAGTGGTATATACCCTTGCTGTGTTTCCTTGACAAGGCAAGGTTGTAAGGAGACAAAATGAGCTACACAAGACCAGTACCATATTGGCAACTGATTCTGTTTCTTTTTCAGTCGACATTGTATATGATGAGTCATAGTGCTCAATATGAGCAAGTTGGCAAAAGCCTGGTTTAGCAAACACCTTGCACC
>JAGKTI010023388.1:0-14824 GCA_018397915.1 Birgus latro
TACATCTCTTGTGAAATCTGCTTCCAAGAGATTAGGTGTGCTAAGCCGAATACGAACCTTCTTTACTCCTGCACAATTGTTGACTTCATACACGGGTTTTATTCGCCCCTGTTAAGAGTTCAGCTCTCATGTGTGGTGAGGCTCCTCACATACCGCTCTTCTCAATAAGGTTGAGTCAAAGGCTTTTCGTCTTTAACTCTCCTCTTCTTATTGGCTTCCTTCAACCTCTCTCTTTGCCGCACTGTTGCACCTTTATCTCTTTTCTATCGCTACTTCAGTGGCCACTGTTCCTCTGAACTGTCTGCTTGCATCCTTCCACCTCTATGACGGGCACGTAGCACCCGTCTACCAACAAACTCTCATCCCTTTTCTGTCCAACTCTCTAATACAAGAGTTAACCGTTACTCCCAGTCCTTCATTTATGCAACTGGTCCACTCTGGAACTGTCTTCCTCTGTCTGTATTTCTTACTTCCTGTGATCTCCAGTCTTTCAAACGCAATGTGTCCAGGTATCTCGAAATGAACGGATCTTGAATTTGGCTCTTTTGTATTGTCTTTGTTTCTTTCTCGGATGGAACAGTTTGCGGGCCCATGGCCTTTGGATCCTTCTTCCTTGCATAAAAAAAAACTTATTGTTCTTAACTACGAATACCTTCTCAATGCCTAATTCTAAACCCACCACAATATTCCTGTCCAAATCAGTTTAATTCTGAAGTAACCTTGCACTTATCTGCACATTTAAATCATGGTTTTCAAAATCGAATCACTTCACCCATGACTGATCTGCGTGATACTGTTCACACACACACACTTATACATAGAGCGGGATTGGGGGGAGCCAGGACATAAACCCTGCGTAACCGCGAGCTGGATAAAGATATATAAATAAATGAATATTTTAGATAACGTGGATATTATTTTAATGTCCTGTTAATACCACAATTACTCGTATATGTTGATGCACAACTCACGCCAGACAATATGACTACACACTTAGGCTACTGCAACTACCCAATGATTCTCTCCCATTTTGTCCGACCTCCTATCATGAGGGTGTCATATTTATCTTGCTTGTAAACATTTGTTATTATTATTATTATTATTATTATTATTATTATTATTATTATTAGACTACAGAGATCAAACGTGTTCCTAAATTAAAGGCTCTCCTCCCCTAACAATCTCTCTTTCTCTCTCTACGTTATTTTTTTATTATAATATTCTAATGTTTTATATTTCGATTTCTATTGTACTCAATATATTCAAAATGTCTTTCACAAGAACATCCTCTGTTTATTATTTATTTGCCTTCCACTGTATTTTCTACTATAACTTCATAGTATTCATCTACTGTCAATATGCACCTTTACACACACACACCACACACACACACACACACACAGACACAGAGACACAGACACAGAGACACAGACACACACGCGCACACACACACACACACACGAGTATAATTTTTGTAAATAGTTTTAACCCATTTGTTCCAAGTCAATTAACGTTCCCTCCTCTTCCTTTTCAACAAATTTATTTCTCGTTCAGTACCTCCTATGTTACATCCAGACGATGTTAGGAAGTGGCGACCATCATCCACTCTCTTGATCTATTGCTGCCTGCTTCTTCCTTCATCTTTATCGTTCCTTTTCCGAGTCTGCCCTCCTCTCTTCATATCTCGATAGCGTGTCGTAGGTACTTTTTAGGGAGATATGGAAGTCGATTGTGGATCATCAAGCACAGCCAGAATAAAGTCGTGAGACGTAGTATGGCTCAAATTATCGCTGCTAATTAAATGGTGGGGTGTGGATATACATTATGTGGATTGACATTCCTAGTGAGACGCTGTGTATGTCTCCAGCAGACACTGCATCCTGTACATTGTGTTATGAGATATATGCTAGTGCCTATATAATGTCTACACATATTTCCCTTGTCACTTATTATTACACTTATATTCCTCTTCACGTGGTTTTGCACTGAGGAAGAAGCCTAAGGGTTTCCTGTATAACATGGTGATCATAAAACCAAACAAGAAACGGTGGCAAGGCACAGCAAACCCGTCCCCGGCAGTCATTTTAATGCTAAGGTACAGACACAACAGTATATCTAGTCAAAGGTGTCACATATCACATTTGGTGAAAATCGGGTGAAAATTGACCAATTTATGTGCATTTGAAATTTTAGGCCCAACCCACCTGACATTGACCCTCCGACCGCTAACTGAGGGGTGACCCCTCTGATGCAATGAAGCATGTTATATATAAGATGCAAATTTGAAAGATGCATTTTTAACTTCGGTTTCATGTCGATGTGATAAATTTGAAAGAAGTTATTGCAAAAAAAATTGATTTTTAACCCCCCCCCCTTTTTATTTATTTTTTTAACTTTTTTGGGGCCTACAGAATGGGCCTTGGTCCCCCGAAAGGAAGATTGTGGACTGCTTCAGAAAATCAAATATGGCCACTAGTACAATGGGTTCACGTTTCAGATGAATCTGGGGCTACAGCAACAACTACCACTACTAAGAAAAAAATTGTGAAGCAACTTATTGTAATAATATAGTCGGAAATCACGATAATTAACTTCCTTTGCTTCAATCCATATTATTTACTCTCAATTCCTCTACGATGCTTCTTCTGTAAATTATATTACGCTACTGGCCTTTTGTATTGGTATTCAGTGGATACTAAATCGTTCCCAACAACATTTTGAGTTTCTATTACCGATGTCAGATTATAAAACCTAGAAAAGTACATGCCAGTATGGAAAGTGACGGAGGAAACAGTGCTTCGGAATATGAAGAACGTTTAATAGAGACGCATTCGATTAAGCACACACAAAAATTTTTAGTCAGGCATTTCCAGTTTCTAATTCTTGAGCAAAATGATGTGTTCCATTATTGCTGGGCTATTTGTTGACAGTTTTCATTATTTTATAGTTACCTGTTCCGAGTTTTGAACATCCATTTCCCCATATACGGGGAAACGATGATGATGATGATGATGATGATGATACAACCACTACAACCTATAATCAGTCACTCATAATGCACCTAGTCAGTTGGAACAAATTACGCAGAATAATCCTGCAATATAAGACTTTTAATTTCATAGTCAAACACTTAGTACTTTTAGTGTGCCCAAATCTATTTAGTTTATGCCTCCAAAGTCCCGTGTTGCTTCATGTGTGATTTTGCGAGTGTATTACTTGGCATACAGACCGTCACCTAAACGCTCATTGTAGCGAAGCTCATACGAGAGTCCAAACATTAGAGTCTCATTTGCAATTACGTTTTGGAAATCGCACACAGCGACACCCGTGATGTCAAAGGGTTCTAGAGGGTTAATCATCCTACGGCGGGACTGTATCAGTTAACAAAAACTTATCCAATCCTTACTGTTACGAAAATATTCCCAAGCTGAATAAAATCATGTGAAGGCATCAAGAGCAAAATGATAAATCACTGTGGCAGTGAAGGGTTAACCGAGACTGGAGACACTGTTAAGTCATGATGTCACTGCAGCAGCGACACTGTTAAAGACACATGACGGTGAAGAAGAACATCAGTGCTATCGGTGCCACCACATGAAGGCAGTCCCTCCCATCATGTCAGCGGAGTGAAGGTGTATATCAAAGTTGAAATATTTAAGGCAACTCCTGTATTTTCTCAAAAGATAAATTAGAAAACCAGCACATGTGACAAGTTGAGTGCAGTCCTTTTGAGAATTCGTAACACATATGCCTTACCGAATTAGTCTGCAAATTCCATTGCAATATCCTATTTTCAAAGCAAAGAAAAAGGAACCAAATGCTGGAAATCGGCAGGGTTCTTCTTTCAGAAAAAATTAGCCAGAATTCAAGATCATTTAATTTCTAGATGCCTGGGCACATTGCATTTAAAACACTGGTGGTCATAAGCAGTAGGAAATTCAGACAGAAGACAGTTCCCGATATGAACCGTTACATACATGAAAGACTGGGAGTAAGTGTTAATTAATTCTTACATTAAAGGGAGGGATAGAAAAGGGATGAGAGTTCCTGCCAGACAGGTGCTAAACACCCTCCAAAGTGGTGGAGGGATGCAAACAGACAGTTCAGAGGAGCAGTGTTCGTTGAGGTTATGACAGAAAAGAGACGAAGATGCAACACTGGGGCGAAGAGACAAAGGTTGAAAGGAGCCTCTAAAGGAGGAGAGTTAATGAGACGAAAACCTTTTGATGCAACCTTGTTGAGAAGAGCTGTAAGTGGGGAATGTCCCTACACGTGAGAGTTGTACTGGACACAGGAGCGGAAAAACTCGTGTATAAAGTCAACAACTATGCAGAGATAAAGAAGACACTGAGTCGGCTTAGCACAACCAATCTCTTGGAACCAGGATTTACAAGAGAGGACTATTGTCACTGCAATATAAATCCCGAGAGAATGAAACCCCAAGTACGTTCAAAGATGATGCAGGATTGTGTTGGATATTGTAAAAAAATAAGTAAATAAATTAAAAAAAAAAGGAAACTCATGAGGCAGATTTTCACGAGTCGAAAGATGTAGGAACTTAGGTATTGATACATTAAAACACAACAAGCTTACTTATATCCCAATCAGAGGTATGAGCCTACTCAAACATTATTTAGGTTATAACCTCCTCCTGTGTTGAAATAACTTCTGAGTTACACTCTGCGAGATACGAATGGAAAGGTAAAGGGTGGTGTCATCAACGTATGAGTGGAGAAAGTTAGATGTTCAGATTAGATGCTCATTGGTGAATAGAAGAAAGAGAGGTGGTGATGGGAAAGAGCTCTAAGGAACACAACTATTAATAGCTCTACGTGAAGAATAGTGTCCGACTACCACGGCAGCTAAAGAACAACCAAAAAAGGATGACAGGGATGAAGGCAGAGACAGAACAACAGAAATCGTAACAAGGCAGTTTGGAATTGAAAGATTTATGCCAGACTCTATCAAAAGCCTTTGATATATCAAGTAAAGTGGTAAAGCTTTCGCCAAAGTCCTGAAAATAGGATATCCAGGGGTCTGAAAGGAAGGTGAGATCGCCTATGGAGTGTTCCTGGCAGAACCTGAACTGGCGATCGGAAAGGTTGCAATAGGAAAGGTGCCCTGAAATGATTTGTTAGGAACTAATTTAAAAACTTTAAAATTCAGTATAGTAAAACAATTGGGCGACAGTCAAAGGGCTGGAAATGGCCAGCCTTCTTTAGGACAGGCTGAATGAGAGTAAAATTCCAGCAAGAGTGATAGGTACAAGTCAAATGACAAAGGCAAAAGAGTTAAGCTAAGTAGGGTGTAAGCACAGAAAGCACTGGTCTTAAAGACAACGGGAAGGACCTCATCAGGTCCACATCCCTTGTTAGTATTGAGCCAATGTCGGCAGAAATTTCATCAACTGAAGAAATTTTAGTGGTAGTCATGAGGAAGCCAAGGAGGAAATGGGTTGGCAAAACAGCACCGGGATCGTCTAAGTTGGAACTGGAGGAGAAGTGTGACCAAAGAGTTCTGCCTCTTTAGTAATAACAACACCTACAGGGCCACCAGAGAGGAAAGAGAAGGAAGGAGAATGAAGTAAGATGGCTAGAAAGTTTTTTTGGCAAGGTGCTAGAACAACAGGGAAAGAATTTGAGTCAGATAGTTTGCAACATTTAGTACAAATGAAATTATTCTTAACAGAGTAAAGAACAGACATAGCATGGTTACACAGAGAGACGTAATACAGATGAGATCCAGGGGTCGATTGGCTCAGTCCCCTTTTGTAAGCCTTTTCTTTGTTATGAGCAGCACTATAACAACCGTGATTAAACCAGTCACTTTTTTCCATTAGTCACAGGATAAGAGAAAGATATTCTTTCATGCCTGAGAAATTAACCTCTGCAATGTATGAGGCAATGCACACTCGGCCATGGAAGCAATATTTATTCCAGAGAAGATAAAGGAAGTACTGCCTGAGGGCATCCCAACCTGGAACAGTAAATATTACAGCGATACTGATTGTAGCACTAAAAGAAAGTAGACTGTAGCACTAGTCGACCAGGGTGGAACACCCGAGACGGGAAGAAAGCTGATGACAGGGAGAGCTGGAGCTCCCGTTTCACCAGCTCTCGGGACTAGCTTCTAACTATCCCCCTTTGCCGAACTTTTTCAGTGTTTGAGCAACACATGGAGGAGGCTAGCAGGCTCTCCAGCACAAGTTCCTCTAACTTTCAACACCAAACTACATGCACATTACATATTACATTTTACAAAAATATGGCATCGTATCAGGCCTCGGAGTCCCCATGGGGAGGGGGGGAACATCAAAGCCTCCACTGTTGGCCTCTCTCCTAGTGACGACCAAGCAAGATGTCTGCAACCACTGCCTGACTTCTTCATTTGTGGAATACTCGCAGCATTTCCTTTAAATTTCCCTCTGTTGAGAACCACCTCTCTTTCTCTAAACCTCACTTTCTCTTCCTAACTGAGACACAGCTGTCTGAGACGACTGATAGCAAACCCTTCCCTGTATCCTCCTACCCTCTCTGTACTCATTCCAAAGCCAAAGGTGGCTGTTGTATATATATACGCAACAACATATCTTGTTCTCGTGTTGCTGACTTGAATCTTCTGAATTCTCTACTCTCTGGCATTCCTGTTATTCTCTTACTAAATATGGCTGTGCTGTTTACTTATTCCCTAATTCTACTGACTAGGAAAACTTCTTCGAGTATCGTACCTCTAAGATGGAACACATCGTATCAATATCGCCTCTCTCAGAATCTCGATTATAGTAGATTTCAATGTTCACCACCACCTTTGGCTCTTGTCTTCTTTCACTGATCATCCTGGTGAACAACCCTACATCTTTTCCATCCCTAATGACCTAGTGCAGCTTTGTCGCACCTAACCGTATCCCTGATCAACTTGGAGAGACTTCCACCATATATGACCTCTTCCTAACAACTAATCCTCCTGCTTACGCTGTTAATCTTTCCTCTCTGTTGGGCTTCTCTGATCACATCCTTATCACATTAACCTGTCCTATCACTTCAGTAAGGCCTGTGGACCTTCCCATGAAGCGTCGGTAGTGGCACTTTGGAGCTGCTCAGTGGAGGGGCCCCTCACGCAGTACTTCTTTGATTTTTCATGGAATGATTATTGCTACCATGGGCGAGAGCCATCTGAAGGTGCCTTGCTCATTACGAAATTTACTTTCTCGGGCATGGAAACAAACATTCCTTTCCCACATCCTTTGACTAATGAAAAAAAAAAAGGGGGGGGTTTAATAAACACGCTTGTTCTAAAGCTGTCCACAACAAGGAGAAAACCTACAAAAGTTATCACAGCCAACTCACCCCTAAATATCATCTCTTTTGTTTCTGCCCAGAATCATGCTAACTCTGCCCTCTGCTTTGCAAAAAAGAATAATTTCATTCATACTAAATGCTCTGAACTCTTTATTCAAAGTACCAGCAACCTTTCTTCATTGTTGTACCCTTTCAAGCACTTCATCCACCAAACTTCCAGCCTTACTCGTCCCAGTTCCAAAGTACTTACTCGTAAATGCATCATATTTTCAACTACAAACGAACGAACTATCCATTTCCTCATCATCCAACCTCACCGTATATTTAGTGATTTCTCTCTAAGGCCATAAATTTACTCTTCCCTACATTCACCCATGATTCCGTTTCTTACACACTCTTCCAAACTCATTCACCAAACCTTGTTGTTCCCCTTCGTCTTCACCGAACAATGTAGTATCATCTGCAAAAAACAGTACAGGAAGTTTCCAAACGCTTCCATCCCTCATTAGTGCAGCTCCAACATCCACTGCTCTACGTTGTATAACTTTTATAACCCCATCCATATACAAATTAAACAATCATGAAGAACTGACACATCTCCGTTTCAATCCAACACTCAGTTAGAAAAATGCACTCAATTCACTATTCACACGTATTGCAACCTTAGCACCCTCATACATGTTCTTCACGGCATTCAGAAATTTCCCACTTACTCCATACATTCTTAAAATTTTTCACATGCATTGTATATGTATCAATATTATAAACCCTTGTAATGTACCAATATTATAAACCCACTCTATTATACCTCATACATGTCCTGGTATTTTACATACACATCCCACAACTCCTGCAACCCAATGACTTATTCAAGATTATATTATTGTTGTCTCCTCGCGATTTTATTCAACTTGTGCAGGATGTGTAGCAGCGAAGGGATTTATTATCCACTCGAAATTGAAAAGTCTCCCCTGAGCTGAATAAAATCGTTTGATGATGGCAAGAAGACTAAGAAAAAACGTCATGGGACTCAGTGGGTTAACACGAGATGGCATTGGTAATCGACCAGTTGTGGTGCTGGAAAGGGACGCCTTCATGTGGAAGCACTGATATAACCATGCCACAACACCGCCTGATTTTACAAACATTCTGCAGCTTCCTCCCATTTCCCCTAAAGGAGGAGGAGAAGGATCTGCAAAAAAGGGGTAATTTTAACCTCCATTCCACAAGGTTCAGAATTCAAATAAACCTAGGGCTACAATTTCTGCTATTACCAGTACCCTTTTGGCTGCCCCAGGACCCGGCGGTGTCATTCTTTTGTGTATACCCATGGAAATACCATAATTTTGAGAAATACATGAATATCCTGATTTAGATAACAAAATATATACTTTTATCTCTGATATTTAGGTAAAAGACATAAAGACAAGATGTTTACATAATACCATTATATGTCTAGAATACTGCACTGAAATATGACTACATTATATGCCAAATGGCACTTTCTAAACACATTTGTTGCAAACAGAAGGTAATTGGATGAAATCGACCTGAGTCTATACCTAAATACTGCATAGTCATTTAACACCTGCAGTGGCTTCACATAATATGTTAAACAAATGTAACATGTTTATTAATTTCAGCACCTTGTACAAGTTAAAATGACAAACATCCAACCTGTGAAAATCAAAATTAGCACAAAATATGCGTTATGATATACACAAATTTTGTAGACAAACACTTCAATGGGCCCATTTTTCGATACATCACTGAACTTTCTATTTGCTTAGCTACTGATTCACTTTTTTATCTTAGTTTCTTTGTGTCAGTACTTACAGAATCATGAGTATAAAGATGGATGTGATCAAGGATGTTAAGGTGGGTCATTCCACTGACTAACTGAACAGCTGACGGATTTGTATTAACTCTTGATATATTCAAAATGTGTCCTGTTTTTCACATGAGTGCTGTCAGATGCTGGGAAACTTTTTTTTTTTTGTTTTTTTAACTAATTTCGCGGACATTGCATGTTTATAACACTCCTTTTTTCCGAATTCACGAATCCATGTTTTACTAGGAAAAACAACCCTATTTTCGTTTTTTTAAAAGTCCCATTAATTCTCAAACAGGGTGCCGCAGCACCCTAGGGTGCCACTGATAGTGCCTAGACGTGCCACAATGTTTGTCAGTACTTTTGCCATGGCTTGATCGCCTCAACGTCATATAGTTTTGTTGAATAATATTTGTAGTAGCGTATATTCAACTGCTAGTAAAGAGACGTATTTAGCTGTACTGTAATATTTTTCTCAAATAAATGTCCCTTTTGCATACTTGTACTGATACAGGATACACCAATAATTAATTTATCATTGAAATAGTAGGGAATAGTAACTCCTATACGTGACGAAATTTTTCTTTGTTCATAGTTGCCCGTCGTCCAGTATGTGATCAGTTTTCGTCAGCTAATGTGTTGATTTCTCTTTGAGACATTACACAACGAACACCTGTGTAATTCATTGCCACTGCTAAGTTAGTGCAGGTGTATCAAACAGTACTGTGTCCACAGACTTAAAATGGATAAGTTTGTCATCAAGAAGAGAAAACATGGAGAGTGCGGTGAGAATGAAGAGGGAGATGACGGTAGAAATACGAGTGAAAAGGAAACAGCAGTTCCCACAACAAGCAAATCAACTTCGATTAGGAAAATCGTACCTATCTTTTTTTTTTTTATGCAAAGAAGAAGGAACCAAAGGCCATGGGCCTGCATACTGTTCCTTCCAAGAAAAGACAAAAACAATACAAAAGAGAGCCAAATTCAAGATCCGTTCAATTCGAGATGCCTGGACACACTGCGTTTGAAAGACTGGAGATCATAGGAAGTAGGAAATAAAGACAGAGGAAGACAGTTCTAAAATTGACCAGTTGCATAAATGAAGGACTGGGAGTAACGGTTAACTCTTGCATTAGAGAGTTGGACAGAAAATGGATGAGAGTTTGTTGCTAGACGTGTACTACGTGCCCGTCGAAGAGGTGGAGGGATGCAAGCAGACGGTTCAGAGGAACAGTGACCATTGAAGTAGTGATAGAAGAGAGATAAAGATGCAACAGTGCGGCGAAGGGACGAAGGTTGAAGGGAATCAGTAAGAGGAGGAGAGTTAATGAGACGAAAAGCCTTTGACTTCACCCTATTGAGAAGAGCTGCTTGTGGGGAGCCTCCCCACACATGAGAGTTGTACTCCATACACGGGCGAATAAAACCCGTGTACAAGGTCAACAACTGTGCAGGGGTAAAGAAAGTTCGGAATCGGCTTAGCACACCTAATCTCTTTGAAGCAGATTCCACAAGAGATGTAATATGTTCTTTCCAAGACAAATCCCGAGAAAATGAAACCCCAAGCATGTTCAAGGATGATGCAGGACATAACTGTTCATTATTAAACATTAGTGGGCAATCCTGAGGAAGATTTTGTCGGGCCGATAAGTGTAAAAACTGAGTTTTTGTTGCATTAAAAATAACAAGATTATTTTTACCCCGATCAGAGATACGAGCCAAGTCAGACATTATGTGTGCCATAGCATCATCCCTCTTTTGCTGAAATAACTGCTGAGACGGATGTTGCGGAAACTGAATGGAAAGGTGAAGGGTGGAATCACCAGCATATGAGTGGATAGGGTTATATGTACAGTTTAGAAGGTTATTGATGAATAAAAGGAAGAGTTGGTGATAGGACAGAGCCCTGAGGAACACCACTGTTGATAGGTCTAGGAGAAGAACGATGGCCGTCTACAACAGCGGCTATAGAACGACCAGAAAGGAAGCTAGAGATGAAGGCACAGATAGAAGGATAGAAACCGTAGGAGGGCAGATTGGAAATTAAAGATTTATGCCAGACTCGTTCGAAACCCTTTGAGATGTCAAGTGCAATGGCAAAGCTTTCGCCAAAGTCACGAAAGGAGGATGACCAGGAGTCTGAAAGGTAGGTGAGAAGATCGCCAGTGGAGCGTTCCTGACGGAACCCATACTGACGATCAGAAAGAAGGTTGTGACAGGAAAGATGCTTTAAAATTTTTCTGTTAAGAATTGACTCAAAAACTTTTGAGACACAAGATGTTAATGCAATTGGACGATAGTTAGAGGGTTGGGAATGGTCACCCTTCTTTGGGACTGGCTGAATGAGAGCAAACTTCCAGCAAGAAGGAAAGGTACAAGTTGATAGACAAAGGCGAAAGAGTTTACCTAGGCAGGGTGTAAGCACAGAAACACAGTTTTTGAGGACAACAGGAGGGACTCCATCAGGACCATATGCCTTGTTAGAATTGAGGCCAGTGATTGCAGAAAATACATCTGCTGAAGAAATTTTAATGTCAGTCAAGAGGAAGTCAGAGGGGGGAACTGATGGAGGAATAGCACCGGAATCGTCTAAGGTGGAATTGGAGGAGAAAGTCTGAGCGAAGAGATCTGCTTTATCAGTAGAAGAAATAGCTACAGAGCCATCAGAGTAGAAAAGAGGAGGGAAGGATGATGAGGTAAAGTTGTCAGAAAGGTTTTTGGCAAGGTGCCAGAAGGAGCGAGAAGAATTCAAGTTGGAGAGTTGAGAGCATTTAGCACGGATGAAATTATTTTTAGCAAAGCGAGGAACAGACTTAGCATGATTCCGGGCAGAAATATATAAAAGATGTGATTCAGGGGTGGGTTGGCTCCGGTACCACTTATAGGCCCTCTCCTTGTTGCGGACAGCATTAGAACAAGCGTGATTAAACCAAGGCTTTCTTGCATTAGTCAGAGGATATGAGAAAGGAATGTATGCTTCCATGCCCGAGAGAATAACCTCCGTAATGCGCAAGTCACACTCAGATGGCTCCTGGCCATGGAAGCATTAATCATTCCAGGGAAAATCAAAGAAGTACTGCCTGAGGGCCTCCCAATCTGCAGCTCCAAAGTGCCACAGGTGGCGTTTCTTTGGAGGGTCAACAGGCCGTACTAGAGCGATAGGACAGGTTAAGGTAATAAGGTTATGATCGGAGGAGCCCAACGGAGAGAAAAGATTAACAGTGTAAGCAGAAGGATTAGTTGTTAGGAAAAGGTCAAGTATGTTGGAACTCTCTCCTAGGCGGTCAGGGATACGGGTAGGGTGCTGTACAAGCTGCTCTAGGTCATTAAGGATAGAAAAGATGTAGGCTTGTTCACCAGGTGGATCAGTGAAAGGAGAGGAGAGCCAAAGGTGGTGGTGAACATTGAAATCTAATAGAATGGAGATTTCAGAGAAAGGAGAAATGGATAGAATGTGTTCCATCGTAGAAGTAAGATAGTCAAAGAATTTTTGATAGTCAGTAGAATTAGGAGATAAGTAAACAGCACAGATATATTTAGTCAGAGAATGACAGGAAAGCCGAAGCCAGAGAGTAGAGAATTCAGAAGAATCAAGTTCAGGAACACGAGAGCAAGATAGAGTGTTGCGTACATATACGCAACAGCCACCTTTGGCTTTGAAATGAGAATAAGGAAAGTAGGAGGATAAAGAAAAGGGTTTGCTGTCAGTTGCCTCAGACAGCTGAGTCTCAGAGAGAAAGAGAAGGTGAGGTTTAGAGGAGAAGATGTGGTGTTCAACAGAGCGAAAGTTAGAGGAAAGGCCGCGAATGTTACAGAAATGAAGAAGGAGTGAGTCAGACAGTGGTTCCAGGCAGCTCTTTGAGTCGTCACCGGGAGAGGGGCGGATGGTGGGGGCATTTATTGTCCCCCCCTCTGGGGACTCCGAGGCATGATTTTTGTGCGCCATTTTCATAATTAATTTTGAAAAGGAAGTGTAATGTGTAGTGTGTATGTAGTTTGGTGTTGACAGTTAGAGAAACTTGTACTGGAGAGCATGCTGGAATACTCTCTGTGTTACTGAGACACTGAAAAAGTTCAGCAAAGTGGGATGGTCAGGAACAAGTCCTGAAGGCTGATGAAACGGGAGCTCCAGCTCACCCTGTCATCAGCCTTCCATCCACCTTGGGAGTACTGCCCTGCTCGACTGGTGTTACAGTCTACTCCTTATGAATCTGGACAGTTATCTCTATCCGGGATTCACACGTTGAGGCGATGAAGTTAATAGTACGCCAATATGTGTTATTTGTGGTGATAAATTGACCCATGAGGCCATGGTACCCAGCAAATTAAAGAGAACTTTATCTTTGAAACATGGTCATCTTGCTAACAAGTCTCCATCTTAATTTGAAAGACTTGTAAATTAGCAAAAACATCAGAGTGTGATGCTTTCTAAAGACAAAGTTGCCAATAACGCACAGGATGTCAGCTACTCTGTTACATTCTTAACCGCCAGAAGTATGAAGCCTTACACAATACCTGAAACACTGATTCTCCCTGCTTGTAGTGCCATAGTAAGTACAATGGAAGTGAAACAGAAAAAGAGGTGAAAAAATTCCAATCTCGGATAGTACCATCAGCACACAGATTCATTTGTCAGCGGACATTGAAGAATCTGTGCCTCGATAAAGAAAAAGGAAACGTTTGCTCTTTAAGCAGATGATTCGACTGATACTGGAGGGAAGGCTCAACTATTGGTTTTCACTTGCTACATTGATAATGCTAAAATAGTACACAATATTTTTTGTTGCAAGGACCTTGAGGAAACAACAGCAGATAATGACATTTTCATTACATTTAAGTAAGTACTTGAGATCTATTGGTATGTCCTGGAAATCATGTGTAGGAATTTGTACAGACGATGCTCCTGCAATAATTGGCTCAATTAATGGATTTGTGTCACTAGTGAGGATAGAAAACGTTAATATCCTAACAACACATTTTCTCCATCGTGAAGCGCCCGTTGCTAAGCCAACTGGAAGTTATTTGAATTCAGTACTAGAGAAAGCTACAAAAAATGTGAACTTTGTAAAAAGTAGGTCACTTAAATCACGTCTGTTCGGCAAGCTTTGAGAGGAAGTTGAGGCAAAACACATGAATCTTCTGCACATGGAGGTAAGATGGCTCTTAAGAGGCAGAGTGTTGTCACGAGTGTATGAACTGAAGGATGAGATGCTTGCTGTTTTCACTCTTAAGCAACAAGATGAATTTTATGAGTTACTGGCAGATGACACGGTCTACAAAAGTGTCTTACTTAGTAGACATATTTGAACATTTAAACAGGATAAGTTCCAGCATTCAAGGTAAAACCGAAAGTGTCTTTTACTGACAAAATTAATGCACTGAGTGAAAAACTACGATTATGGGTCGGCAGAGTAAAGGAAGGCAATATGGACATTTTCCCACATGTTGCAACTGCAGCAAGGAATAAAGGGATCATACCCATTATCTATAAGCATCATGATGTACTGGAAACGAAAATTCTTTACCATTTTGCATACATATGTATAGACAACTATTTTTAAATGAGAAACCCATTTACTTCATCAGCATCAACCCTGTCTCAGCTCACTCTCACAGAAGAGCAGTTAGTAGAAATATGTCATGATCGCAAGTTGAAGTTAATGCATATGCAACTGCCCCTTGACTAATTCTGGAT
>JAGKTI010023389.1:0-14824 GCA_018397915.1 Birgus latro
CAGCTGAAGTTCACACTCACTGAACTGACGCCACACTGAGCTTCCTGGGAGTGAAGGGAGGGATGCGCATCAGATTAGCCCATACGAACTTCATGTTTAACGGATCTTAAGTGAGTTCTCTGCCTCAGCTAATTTCATTTGAATTAAATTGGGATTATTTTTGTTACCTAGAGGTTATTTGTAAATTGGTCTTGTAAGAGTAAATCATTCCTCAAGATGACCACGGACGCATCGTCTTCCGTTGCATCTCTCTCTCTCTTTCAACAAAACTTCACTTTTCTCATAATCTTGTGTACCACAGGTGCATTTCCTTGTCAACAAGATAAAAAGGAGCCGAAGGAAACATCAATAAAGGAGTTCTAAGACAAAGGAAATCTCCCTATCAACATCCGGTATGGTTTGATATGGAAATCAGACTGATAAACTGCGAAAGTGCTGTGCACACCCAAGAGAAGTAAGTAGTGAAGTTACCCATGAGAAGAAAATGTGCCACAACGAAATGCACAAGAAGCCGAACAAATCAGTATGATTTTCATTTAAAAAAGGCTGAAGTCAGTTAACTCTTATCAATTACCCAGGTTCAGTGTCATTGGCAATATTGCTGCAAACTTGCAAAGCTATTACAATGGCCCAGTCCTCAGGATTCCAATAAACAATAACTACGGTAATAGCAAGAATATGATGGCAGTATTCTTGGTTGTATTGTAGGCATCATAGAGCCTTTTCCATAGAATATACTATGGCTATTGCACCTTGATTTTTTCTTTCATATTTTTAATATGTTGTCGTTTTACATATCGGTCAATTTTGCCGAATTTCATTTAACGCGAAACTGAAAACAACACAACTCAACTCAACAGGGATGGCAGTGGCTGCAAGAATCAGCTGGCTGTCCGGGAAATTAGCAAGGAAGCACCTTTTTTCTTGCCTTCAGACGAATTCGGTCAAATTAATAAGCTCTAGAGTAAGTACCTGACGCGTTGTAGTAAGATCCTTGGGATAGACACGATAACAATAGTAATGGAGTGATTGCCAAGAGTGAGGGAGAATTGTTATTACAAGGTAGTCAGTACCGGTATTTAATTCACAGTAATCACTCATGAAGCAGTGCAAAGTATTTATAGCCGAAAATTTGTGTTTTTAGCTTAAACGAACAGGCATTTTCATTTACTGTAGACTATAGCAATTTCATTCTTGCTTGCTGAGTGTCTGTAGCCAACAGTTAAGGTGAGTGGGCAGTGCATAGCTAATGTAATGTATTCTGTGCAGATATTCAGACTGACAGTGTCTTTGGGCAAAATGTAGGAGAGCTTCCATTCACAGATGTTGAAAAGTATATTAATGACAAGGGTTGAATTTAATCATAATGCATTTGATGTATGACACATTCTGTAGAAATAATGTAACTAACGAGATACCAAGATTAAAACTGAAGAAAGTTGTTTTCACGGTTATATTAGGGGTGAAACTGCAGGAGAGCTCCCATACTTAGAATTTATAATTGCAGTAATTCTCAATAAAGAATTACCTTATGTAATAATCATTGTGATAGATTTACAAAGGTGCTGAAATGCTTAATTATGAAGATATAATGTATACAGCCTCATCAGTTTAACATGCAAATTGTTGCAAGTGGCCACCCACAATGTCTTACTGTCTGATTGCTTCAACTCCTCAATCAGTCCATGAATTCTTGGTAGCTATAGTATTACAAATTTATACTGCCTGTGTAAAGGATGTGTTGTTGCTTAACCATGGTTGCCTGGCCAAGCAAACCTGTCAACCGCAGATAAGCATCTGCATCTGTGAGGCCATCTTATAGATACAGTTCAGTATTTAGTTATACCGTGTTGGGAATCGGCACCCCCTTATGGCAGATAGCATCTCACGAGCATTGGACCAGGGTCCTTCCCATGGCAAGGTGCATTGGAATATGAGGAGGTTTGATTACTGGATGGATGCTGCAGCTGTATCACTTAGGGTTCACAGTGCCATAGGTTATGAGTATTGTACATCACTTTGATCAGGATTAATTGAGAGAATGAGAGAAATAACAGCTTTGTATTACTGTATAAAGCAATAAAATGAGAGATAACAGCAATGTAATATAGAGCAATAAAATTGATTCAATGTATTTTGTGCTGTTTATATATACATAGCAACAGTAATATAGCACATCTCCATTATAACAGGCCTCCAGCTCTGCCCTGGTAGAAGAGCAACCAAATTTTCCTGGCTCACGCTCCAAGTGGACCGAGAAGCTTGATTTTGTGCAGCCAGATCTGTACGATGGCATTCCTGTGTACAGGGTTATGGACCGTAAAGGAAATGTTATTGACCCAGCCTCAGACCCAAAGGTTAGTGTTGTATTCAGCCATTTGAGCCTGGGGATGAATTTTCATTTCATAACAGCGCCTCACCACAGTGAAGTGCGGAGAAGAGTGTGGACGTTTGGTTCCCACCTGGACACTGCATTTGTGTCTCTTCACCCATCTAACAGGGACGTCATAGTAGGCTCCACATCTCTCTGTTAATTGGATATAGCTATAGGCACCACTCAGTGTTGTATAAGAGCATGGATGATGCAGTAAGAGAAAAACACTTTTGAGAAGAAGAGTGGTTGTAGAAGTGATTAGCCTTTTGGAAGAAGTGTTGTTGAATATGGAACAAAGATAAAGTTGGAAGAGGAAGACCTCATGTGGTAAATAAAGAAGTGAATAGAACTGCCATCGTGAAAGAGACAAAATAGGAAGAGGGGTAACAGAAAGGGATGATAATTACAAGGACAGAGTAGTCTGGAGGTGAATCTGTCATTGCTTTCTCCAATTCAGGGATTCCTAAGAGGAAGCAAGAAATAGGAGGTGATGGTACTGATGGTGATTCTGGTATTGTGATGATATTGATTTTGTTTAGTTGAATGAAGAGGTAGTGGCGAAGATGGACATGATGGCAGTGAGGATAATGATAATGATATTGTTCTTGCACAGTTAGATGAAGAGATGGTGGTGAAGATGTACCAGCGTATGACTCTGCTTAATACCATGGACCGCATCATGTATGAGTCACAACGCCAGGGCCGTATATCCTTCTACATGACCAACTATGGTGAGGAAGGCACGCATATTGGGTCTGCCGCTGCCCTGGATGATGGAGACCTGGTGTTTGGACAGTACAGGGAGGCAGGTAGGCAGGAAATATGGTAATTTGGAAGATGCCTATCTTCATGCTATATTATAATTTAGTGTTTCTTTAAAATTTACTCATTACTAAGCCTGTAAATATAATAATGTTTTTTATTTTTCTTGCTCTTCTCAGGTAGTTTTATTCAGTTTAGGAGAGGCTTTGAACACCAGGGGTTAGGTAAAGCCCTCATTGACTCCACCACTAGAGTACACTTTGAAGCTAAATATACTGTATATGTCTGGTTGCTAGGAGCGTGAATAAAATAAATACAGTGTAGTCTGGCTGAATGGGTTAAAAGCAGAAATGAGAGTGAAGTGTGGTTATAGGCTTTGGTAATTTCCCCACAAGCATTTCTCTCAGGTAGGAAATATTTAACCACAAGTGCACTGAGTCAAGAGTCAAAGCTGAGCCTCACTCATTCTTACAAGTCTTACCACACATCTCAGATTTCTTTCTTTTTTTTAGATAGAGCCAGGATTCTGGGGGCTTGAATGGTGAGTGAATGGAAGTGTGGCCCATGGATGGAGCAAATTTGGGCTGTTTGGACGTTGCTTCTCACCCTGCCCTAGGCTGGGAAATGAGGTCCGGATGGTGGTGATAATGATGATGATTTATTTTCAGCAGTTTCCAGCATCTGTATGGAAATAATTAGCTGGTTTTAGCTCTCAGTAAAGCTTCCAATTCTTAGAGATCCTTAGCTGTACTCACTCTCAGTATGGGGATCCTTAACAGGAATCATGACATCATGTTAATACACTGTATTTATGTAGGTATGTAAGAGAATTATGAAATAGGCAACTTTTGGTATCTCAGACTCTCACTTTAATTTTAAACATGCTGTTCACAGTAGTATAAAGACTATCCACCCATCCAGCCATCATCTAAGCCTACAGTACTGTATGTTGCCCCATGAGAAGCATAGGAGCCTGGGGCTAGACAAGTTGGTTCTGACATTTAAGATAAGAGTGACCAACCTCACTCATCCCTGAGTGGCATTACGTGAGCAATAAACCCCAACCATCCCCTGGATGTAAACCTTCACCGGCTTAATCTGATTGGAATGCCATAATTACTCACTAAACCACCAGGTGTGATAATTTGGTTTTATGGTTACCACCCAACATAGTAAATGGTTTCCTGGTGTACAGGAAACCGTTTTGGTTGTCACTCAGTGTAGAGTCACCCATAGGCAGAAGGAGGAGGAAAGAATGAAGGAAAGAAAGACAGAAGAGGGTGTGTAAAGTCAGAAGGACAAGAAAAGAATGAAGTAAAGAAAAACAAGAGGTAGGAGGGAAAGAAGGAAGGACGAGAGGAAAGGGTAGACACCTGAGAGCAGCACTACATCAAGTGAGTGGATGGTGAGTGCCCCCACCTACCACAAACACTAATACCTACAATAAATGAATGACTACTATCACTCCTAATGGAATGCAGGATGGTCTCTACACAACTATAGTACACTGACATACCTTACTTCTGTGCAATTTCTTATTATGATTTATGAACGAATAAGAAAGCAGCATCTCCCCAAATCCCTTATTGGCTGATCTTTGCTCTCCTGGTTGTTCTTCCTCACATACCCTCTACTGATGATTAGTTATTTTCTACCTCAGAGCTACTGCCTGGCATGCAGTTTTTAGACATTTTTGGGTGGTTGGCCCTTGACCAAAAACATATCCCTCTTGAACCCATGTTATAATCACCGTGCTATACAATAAATTGCTATACTATGGGTTTTCACTTGACATAACCCCATCGTATAGCGATTCCCGACTGTGCATCACATTGCAATATGTGTTTCAGGTGTACTGATGTGGCGAGGCTTCCCGTTGGACCGCTTTATGAACCAGTGCTATGGGAATGAGGGTGACAGGGGCAAGGGCAGGCAGATGCCAGTACATTATGGTTCCACTGAGCACAACTTTGTCACAATCTCATCCCCCCTTGCAACCCAAATGCCTCAAGGTACTTGCCATTGTCTTTGTGTGTCTTATTGCATAGCTACTCAGCATTCATTTGCTTAACCTCTTCGTTATGATAATTTAGTGCTAAAGAACAATGCTTTCTTGTGGTGGCACTGATGTAGCTGGGTAGCTCAACTGCCAGATTATATCATCCACAGTTACTTTCTAACATTTTCTCTTTACTCTAAAACCATATGTGTCCACTAATTGTATGGACAGGCTCTAGACTGATTATATGGCGTGGGTGTTGCACTCGAGTTCTTGCTATTTAAATGGTATTTCAGCATTGGTTTTTACCCACAGCTGTCGGGTGTGCATATGCCTTCAAACGAGCTCAGAATGGCAACTGTGTAATCTGCTACTTTGGAGAAGGAACATCCAGTGAGGGGGATGCTCATGCTGCATTCAATTTCTCAGCAACTCTTGAATGTCCAGTCATATTTTTCTGGTTAGTTATAATATCAAGTTTATTTTAGTGTCAGTAGCTCAGTTGTTAGAATAACCAATGATATTTTTTTCCCACTTAGTTGCAGTCTAGAGTATTAGGTTGCCAGGTACTATAGCATTATTTTGGCCTATTGGTATTAAGAGGATCTTTTTGATAAGCAAAATATTTGTAATTCTTGTCAGTTTTCAGGTAGAGTACCTGACCCTGGTATAAATGAAATAGATTATTTAACTCTTATTGAGAATTAATCCATCCATCCATCCATCCATTATCCAATCCTACGTTGCCCCATGAAAAGCATTGGAGCCCGGGGCTAGGCAAGTTTGTCCTGACATATAAGATGAGAAGTAATCATATTTACATTTCTTTCCATCTCACTGTCTTTCATTCCTTACTGTCTGCTCATCCTCTCATCATCCTTCTTACGATCTTACTCTGGACCTCACTTTAACTATCATGCTATCATCACACTGTAGCATCATCCCTTTTGTCTACTACAGTTTCCTTCTTGCATGCTTCAAACTTATTCTTTGCCCATGATGATGTTGTGGCCTCAGGCATCATCTGGACATGAACCTGGTGGACTACAGGCTGAAGTTGCCATTCTGCTTTAGTCCACCATCTCTCTTCTGGGGGATAGGGAGAGAGTTGGGGGACAAATGTATAATCAGACAGTGGAGCTGCCCAGTTATATTAGTCCCTTCACTCAAAGACATCCCTCTCCAGTACCATTGTCATTGATAGGGAAGGGTATAGCTACTAGGCAGTGGAGCTGCCCAGTTATATTAGTGCCTTCACATAAAGATATCCCTCACCAGTACCGTTTCCCATGATAGGGAAGGGTATCATTAAGCTAAACCCCATAAATCTAATGAAGTTTTTGTTTTATTTTTGCTACCCACAGTTGATTTTTTTCAGTTTAGAAGAGACTTTTTGAGCTAGGAGGTTATATGTAGTTTTTGCAAAACTTTTCACTATAATACATCACCTGTAAGAAATAAAATTACCTGGAGATTGCAAAAATGAAATTATAAATGACTTCCAATACTGTTCTATACTGTCATAGAGCAATGTTTCCAAGTGTAAATATATTTCATCCATTTGAAAAATTGACAGCACTGTGATTTCAGGACATAATATACTCCTTTATATTTCACCCTCAGTCGCAACAATGGGTATGCCATCTCCACCCCAACCAGTGAGCAGTACCGAGGTGATGGGGTTGCAGCCAGAGGTCCAGCTTATGGTATTGCCACGATCAGAGTGGATGGCAATGATGTCTTTGCAGTGTACAATGTCACCAAAGCTGCAAGACATATTACCATAACAGAGAACAGACCTGTACTCATTGAGGCAATGACTTACAGGTTTGTGTGTATGTTTATATATGCATGGATGTGTGTTTGTGGGTGTGGGTGTGGCTGTGTGTGGGTGGGTGGATGGGTGGGTCCTCCTTTTTTAATCTGTTGCAAGTGGATTAAACTGATGTTATTGAAAAAGTAAAAAAGTGAAATACTTTAGGCACAGAGAACCGGTTATTAAATAAAGAAGCACAATAATAATAATAAAGAAATCCTTACCTTTGCATAGGATTGGGCATCATAGCACCTCAGACGACAGTTCAGCTTACCGTTCAGTAGATGAGGTGAGGCACTGGGATTCCACACAACACCCAATTGCCCGTCTGCGTGCCTATATGGTGACACAAGGATGGTGGGATGAGGCCAAGGAAAAACAATGGAAGGATGAGTGCAAGAGACAGGTAAAGCACAAGGATGAATGGTGATCATTTTCTTCTTCATATTGCAGTAATACTGCAGTGTCAGAGCCACTGTTTGTTAGAGCTGTAGGATTTTAGAAGGGTTCTACTTTTGTTCACATTCTTAACCCGTCAGTGAATATAGGCATGAAGGCATGAGTATGATTATAATTATTATGATTTGGTGAACAAAAGGATCTGAACATCAGTCAAAAAGTATGATAGCTCAGTGGAGTAGGTATGAATCCAGACCATGATGAGTTTGAACAACTTGTAAAAGCAATTTCAGGTTCATATTAATACTCTGTATGTTCAAGTGTAAAACAAAGTCTAGAAATTGTTTACCTCTACTTTTAGAGGAAAATACCTTCAGAATATCTTAAACTTTTCATATGTCATGTATAGACAGGTACTGAAAGATAGGGTGCCTGACAAAGCTTTTGAGTGTGAGATTGAGGTTAGTGCTGAAAGAGCCAAACCTTTTGTGAAATGGAGGAAGAGTTGAGCAGTATATTGATGATAGACAAGGAAGAGGAATATGTGAGAGAGGTATATGAGAACTAAGTAATATGAGGGCAGCTCAGTAATGCCATCCCTTGTTTAGGGATTCATTGAGGATGCAAGGCATTGGAGATGTTGGTGATGATGTTACTTATATATAAGTCAGAGAACATTTGGCCATCTTATTTAAGTTAATGAACACTACTGGTGTAGTAAATCATCTGTAGTAAGTAAATAGGTACATGCTTTTATTGAATCCATATTACCCTCTGCCATTATCATAATACTCAGGTTTCCTAACCTGGAGCAATACAAATTGGGGATGTTTATTATTTTATCTTAGTGCAAGTAAGGTCTTTTCTGATGATTAAATCTTCCGTGGGAATTTCAGGTGATGCAGTCATTTGCACGTGCTGAGCGACGCCAGAAACCCAGCTGGCGGGAAATGTTTACTGATGTTTATGACACCATGCCCAGTCACATCAAGTAAGTGTTGGCTGAATAGGCAGTTATTGTTATAAGTTGTTTTTGTTTTCTTCTTCTTCATCCATCCATCCATCATCCAATCCTATGTCGCCCCACAGAGGAGCATAGGAGCCCGGGGCTAGGCAAGTTGGTCCTGACATTTAAGATGAGAGTGACCAGCCTCACTCATCCCTGATTGTCATTACATGAGCAATAAACCCCAACCATCCCTTGGATATAAACCTTCACCGGCTCAATCCGATTGGAGCGCCATAATTACCCACAAAACCACCAGGTGCCAGAAGTTGGTTATACTGTATGGTTACCACCCAGCGTAGTAAATGGTTTCCTGGTGTACAGGAAACCATCTGGCTTGTTACTCAGTGTAGACTCACCCACAGGCAGAAGGACAAGGAAAGAAAGACAGAAGAGGGAGTGTAAAGTCACCCGAAGCAGAAGGACAAGAAAAGAATGAAGGAAAGAAAGACAGAAGAAGATTGAAGGAAAGAAGGATGGAGGTTTTTTTAATTAAAAAATTGTAAATAGCTTGTCTTCCACATGTTGCTTTGCCAGTTTCTTTCAGTTCACAGTTTGTAAAAAAATTATAATATCTTGGAGTTTATCTCATACCTGTAATGAGGGCTGTCCGTATCTTTCAACTTCTGGTATTCTGTGTTGATATTTTTTCAAAAACCAAGTTTAAGAATGGGTTATCTTTGTTTTATTTTTGCTTTTGTTTCTTATCCCAGGCTATGAGAGAGAAAATACGACAGCCATGTGCCTTAACAAGCAGATAAAATGTAGTTAGATGATGACGATGATGGTGAAAACATTCAGAAACTCCGCCCTCGCTTTGTTAATGTAGAAATGTACTGGCTTTACATATCCTGCAAGCACACTCATAGCTCCTTCTCCATTTCCATAAAAGTAGGTTGTGAGAGAAAGCCTGAGAGAACTTTGTACAGCAAATTGTCATTAAATATTACGTGGTGGTCAGATGGTAGGGTTTGCTGGTGGGAATGCGCTGTGCTGTAAGTGCTCTGGTTCAAGCCCCAGAAGTTGCCTGAGGTTTTTCTGTCATTGTAAGCATTAAGAGGGCCATAGGGCAGTCTCCTGTACTTAAATGTTCTGGAGTACATTCATCTTGCCTTGGGCCTCTGTGCTCGGAAGGGGACAAAATTTTTTTTATTTTTTTATATATATACATTATGTATATGAAACTTCAAAAGAGTATCCATTAAAGTTCCAGTTATATGTTGTTGTTGTTGTTGTTGAGTGTCCCCAGTCTGTTTGGCTGAGCAGACTTATCAGCTGCAGGCAAGCAACCACACCTGCATGACTGATGGTGATAATTGTGATCATGAAAAAAAAGAATTCTCTGTGAACTAATGCTTTTTCTTTCTTTCTTTCTTTTCTTTTTTTACAGAGAACAGTATGAATACATGTTGGCCCATGTAGAAGAGTATGAAGATCATTATCCCATCAAAAACTTTGTCAAAGAGCATTAGGATGGAGAAATATATTGAATAATAGTTAAATTAGCACTTCATATGCTGCACAGCTCTCATTATTTATGTAGCACTGTTTGTGGTATTTCTATTAATGGCAACATTTATTTCCACTTTTAGCAATATGTATTTATTATCAGCATTATTCAGTCATTTTTAGCAACATTATGATGGTTTACTGTAGGGAAGTCTTATGTCAAAATTGTTGTCAGAACTTTTGTGTACTGCAGTGAAAAGCTCATATCATAAATGTTGTCAGAAATTATTAGGCATCATATGCTAAAGTAGATCTTCTTTACTGTTATATGGCTACTTTCGGTTACATGTCAGGCAGTAACACAGCCACTTGTATTTTTATTGTCATGTGTTTATCTTACTGTATTATCAGTTTTAAAGTTTTGTATGTTAAGAGTGGACTAGTTGCCATGACAGATAATACTGACCTAACAGAAAATTGTCATATATTATTACGGTATTTAACATGAAAGATGCAGTGACCGTGCCATAGCGTATATATATATATTTTTCCTTCTTTCTTTTCCCCGTTCTTTTAACTTCTAATTCATATACAGTATATAGGGAGCCTTCTAACCTCATGGAATACAGGCCTTTTTTTCCTTGGCAGAAAGTGTATTGTGTTATATGGATAGATTATTCAAAAATATAGAAAATTTATTTCCACCTCATGGTGCCCTCTTAATTATTCTTCCATGGTTGTGTAAAATTGTACCCCCTTCTCTATGCCACATCATACCACACTGTCCAACATTTATGCAACTAATACAACAATACATCTGGCCAGTAGCAAGTGTCCTGCAGCCCATTTAATTAATGTCGGCATGTGCTTGGGACTGCAGCTTCTACCACTGCAGTGCAATCCCACAAAAGCAGACTTCCAAATTTCCAAAAATACAGTTATTAAATGCAATGTATTCACTGTAGAATGACTGTCATATCTCATGAATGGAACAGGGGCCGAAGATTTGTATGGGTAAAAATATTTGATTTGCTGCTTCAGCTACTTACCATCCTGGTGACTGGTTGTTGATATAACAGTTGCTTAGCTCAAATTACACACTCCTGAATTTAGTGAAATAGATGCTAACCACCATCTTTCTTTGAGAGAGCAGGTCTCCTTACATGATGGAGCTAAAATGAAAACTAAAAGTTTGTCAGTAATTATCAAAGATAATGCATGTGTTAGCATCACTTACCAGAGTATTGTTTCATTCTGTTGTGCAAGTCATTGTCTGGAAGCAAGTTATGGCAACTACAAAAGAGATGTTCAGAAGGTAATAATATACTTCATATACAATACTGTAGTAAAGGTTTTCTTCAATAAAGAATGCTGGTGTGGCAGCATATGAAAGTCTAATGATACTATGCAGGAAATGATGCAAAGTGTGAAGTGGCTCTCATATACTTATAAGCTACTTTGTGGATAGATTAGTACAGTATATGGTATTATATCAATGTACAGGAATCTCTTGCATAACAAGAGGGTTAAGTTGCCCAGAAGCATATCATGAAGTTAATTATCTTAACCTGATTGTCTTATATCATGGGTTCAGTGGGGATATTTTGCTGGTCACATTTTTTTTTTTTTAAGTCTAGAATCAACCCAAGTATAATGTATATTTCCAAAAACACCACATCCTGACACTATAGACTACTGCAAATGAATATGTCAGAAAACATCATGAAAAGAAAAAGAAAAAGAAAGAAAAGATGCTTCAGTTGATAAACTTTGGGTAATGTGCTGGTAAAGATTTGCTGGGCCAAGCTGCGCTCACATGTACTCTTGGCAGGATTGCTATTTTATCCACATAATATGAGTCACATATTTTTACTTTACAGATCAGAAAATGTCAGTTGTCTTGTTTTTTCCTGTCCAAGTTATTAAGGCACTGGGTATCAGTAACAGAAAAAGGTTGTCAAAAAATTTTAATCACAAGAGTAAAATAGCTTTGACAGGTACATTGTTAAGCTAGGGATACTTGTACTTTGTACTGAGTGCAATATATAATATTTTACTTGTAAATTATTTTCTGTCAAGTTTTTGAGCAGTAATGTACTGTAATAGAAGTTGCTGTCATTAAGGCGTGTATGTTATTATACGTGGGATTTTACAATTAATTATGATTTAAGTTAATTTTGTTAAAACTGGGTACCAATACTGGTATATCCTTAGTGACTGTCAAGTTGCAGAAACAGTATATTATGTAAGGTAACATTATTCTTGAAAGAAATGCTTAGTAAGTTGATGGACGTGGGGCCACGGTACAAATCATTTTTTGTTTGCGTATGTGTCTTGATAAACCTGTGTACAGACTGAGTAAGCTCATTGTATATTCAGTTTTCCAAATTATAATGAAAGCACCATCATAATAACCGAAGCTAATCTTAAGGTGCGTAACAAGTTTGATGTTATGTTAGATCTAATAATGGAGGTACACTTTATTTATGCTGTATTTTAAATGCAGAAGAGTAATGGATAAGTCAGTCAGGTACATTACTCTTTCTCTGACAGTTTTTAGCTATCTGCTTAAAAAGATGGGCATTCAGCACATATTGATAGTGTAGCTGTGTAGTTTTATAGAGGCTGTACTGAGAAGGATTCACCTTTCCATTTTAGCAAATGTGTTTTAATCATGTAGGCAGTTTCTCCCTTGAGTAGACAGGTATATACAGTGTTGTGTACTATGCAACATTTGAGTACTTGTGAGTACTGTACAGTACATGTAGCACAGTAGTACATCCTTTGAGAATAAAGTTATTGCTCATTTGAATGAAGAATCTAGAGTTATTTTGATTAATAAAACTGATTTTAAATCAAGCATAGATAGTATTATTCTGTAACCAGATTTAGCAATGAGTGGTAGGTGGTGGTGACCACCATCCACTCACTTGATGTAGTGCTGACTACTTCTTCCTTAGCCTTTATCATTCTTTTTCTGTGCCTGCCCTCCTCTCTTCCTGTTCCTCCCATCTTTCCTGTCACTTTTTATTGCTTTTCTTTCCTTTACACGTAGCTTCACATTGAGTGACAAGCCAAATGGTTTCCTGTAAGCCAAGAAACCATTTACAACATTGGGTGGTAACCATATAACCAAACCATATGTGCTCCCTACATGTCAACAAGTGGGTTGGTGGAGGGTTAGTACCCCTCCCTGTAAAATAACTCAAAGTCAAATGGCCACCCCTTACGGGATTATGGCGTCTGGCAATAGATAGATAGATAGATTTAGCAATAGTCAAAAGAGTGGCTTGAGCAGACATAAATGGAACTGAACAAACCAGACTGGATCCAAATTGATGTGACTGGACTTGAATGAACTTAACTGGACCTCATGTGTAGACTTAAGTGGACTTATTTGAACTGGAATTGACCTGAGGTGGCTTTTATTGATTTATCTGGTGCCAGAGTAATCCAGTCAGAGAATCTCACAATATACCCAACAAAGGCCATGGTGGTAGGGGTAAATGGGAGACCTATAAATATCTGCAAGACAAGGTATTCAACATCAGTCATAGCTGTGATGTAGAACAGTGATTTTAAGATTATATAATTAGTATTATCTAAAGCAATTCCATAAGGTGTTTTTTTAGCATTTTAAAATAAGATTGTTAATAGCATAATCGAGTACTGGTAAAGAAGGGGAGAGGGTGGCCAAAACTAATCTTAGAGGGCTTTAGGTGTTCATATTTCATCAGATGCTAAACCTAAAGGGTAAGTCAAGGAAACTGACCAAAGCACAAATAGGTATTATCAAGCAGAACTGCAAATATAGGAAGTGTGAAATCTCTCCGATGTTTTACCTAGCCGTAGTAAGACCTATATTGGATTATGCTGTAAAGACTTGGTTCCCTCATTTGATCAAGGGCATTAATGTTTCAGAAAAGTGTAACAGGGAGACAAGATTGGTACCAGAACTGGTAACTAAGAGTATGAAGAGCAATGCAGAAGATTAAATATTTCAACCTTGAAGGCTAGGAGGCAAAAGGATGAAATTCAGGTATGCATTTAAGATTTTTATCTGGCTTGGGTGGTATTAAGTCAGCCAGTTTCTTTCATTAATTTCTAATATACTTGTATGTAGAGAACATAGTTTTAGGTTAGACTGCTCAACTCAGTGAAGGACACTCATCCAACTGCATGAAAGGTCATCTGACAAAAGAATGCATTGCTGGAGGAAACAGTATTGTCCCGGAACATCTCAACTTTTAAATCCATTAACTCAAGAACTTGATACTATTATTATTATAGACAGTAAAACCATAAAAAATCTGTTACTTCAGAGTGTGGAACCATGAAAAGGGATTTTCTTTTTATCCTTCCACTGGGTACAAATAATTGGTAAGGAATGAATAGGTACACACCATAAATTTAATTTCAAGGTGATGTTCCATGCATTTTCTTTTTATATAAACTATTGTATTTTTTAATATTTAAAGACATTTGATCAGACTCTCATCTTAAACGTCAGGACCAACTTGCCTAGCCCTGGGCTTCTACGCTCCTCTGTGGGGCGACATAGGATATGATGATGGATGGATGGATAAAGACATTTGAAAACTCTTGCCCATTTTTTAAACTTGTGCTCATATCATCATCAAAAGTGGATACTGTAGTCACATCTGTATTTGGTGTTACAGGTTTCGTATACTTGATTCTGTCACCGTAAGATTCTTGGTAATGGTAAAAGATGTGAAATATTTGAAAACAGTCTTTCTCTGTGCTTGTTCCATTCCTTATATCCTGGCCTGTAGGGTGCATCACTTTGCCTTGTTTGACTTAAATGAGCCTGGACTGTTTTAACTTTTCCAACTGAACCTGAATGGTGCTATGTTTATGCGGGAGGCCCTGCACTGATCTAAAAGAAAAGCCTCCAGTACTGAAATTGCACTTCTCCTCCACTCCACCATCCTCCTTCTGGGGGACAGGGAGGGAGGTGTGGAACATTTATATAACTGGCTCATGGTTATACAGGGTGTC
>JAGKTI010023390.1:0-14824 GCA_018397915.1 Birgus latro
TAAATAATGCTTGTGAGTGACACTGGTTTATAGTTTAATGGATCTTCTCTCTTCCTACTCTTATATATTGGTTCCAGATTTACTTCTCCAGTTGCATGGCACATCTCCCTCTATAGAAGAAGTGTTATTTTGTATATTTGTTTAACCAGGTGATCAGCACATTCTCTAATTTCCCAGCCAGATAAATAGTCAGGCCCCATGGCTTTTCTTACATCCACATTTTTCATTTTCTACAGTAGCTCCTTAGGTTCAAATTCTTTCAGACTTATTTTGTCCTGTTCTTTTTTATTTCAGGTCTCTGGAAATCCTTGTCCCTTATAAAAAATGTCAAGAATTTTCCATTCATAATCTCATACATGTCCCTTTCTTGCTCATAAACTAATTCTCCAGCTTTTAGTCATACGGTCCCTTCTCTTCCTTTTATTTTGCAATTTATATTATAGAATAATATACATATGTAATATACAAATATAGAATAATATGCACATAATTATACATGGTATAGAGGGAACGGGGATCGTGTTGAAAGAAGCCTGATTGATTACTTGCTCGTACAGAGGTCGAAGATGAGAATGGTTGCTGATTCGAGGGCCGTGAGAGGACAAAATGGAGGTCTGTCAGATCATATGATTGTGGTATGCAAGATCAAGCTGAGAGGAGTGAGGTGGATCAGGAGAGAGAGGAAGAAGTCAGGGAGAAAGACTGAAAGTTGAGAAGCTGAGGATCAAAGAAATGGTAGATGAATACAGGATCAAAGTAGAGGAGGAGTTAGAATCAGTGAATTGGAATGAAATGGATCTGGACAGCCTGTGGAATGCATAAAGGGACTGCTTAGTTAGGAATGCTAAAGCAGTGTGTGGTGTGGCAAGAGTAACAACAAAGAAGAAAGGTACAGCATGGTGGGATGATGAGGTTAAGAGAGAGGTGGAGGAAAATAGGAAGAAGTGGCTAGTTACAGGACAGGGGTTCAGTTGAAATAAGAACTGAATCTTCTGCCTGTGGGTGACTCTGCACTGAATGACAAGCCAAATGGTTTCCTGTACACCAGGAAACCATTTACTACGCTGAGTGGTAACCATACATCCAAATTTTGGTGCCTGGTGGTTTAGTGGGTAATTACGGCGCTCCAATCGGATTGAGCCGGTGAAGGTTTATATCCAAGGGATGGTTTGGGTTTACTGCTCACGTAATGCCACTCAGGGATGAGTGAAGCTGGTCACTCTCATCTTAAATGTCAGGACCAACTTGCCTAGCCCCGGGCTCCTACAATCCTCTGTGGGGCGACATAGGATTGGATGATGGATGGATGGATATATTGAGAGCAAGAAGCACATAAAGAGACTGGTGAAGAGGAAAAAGAAGGAGGTAAGTGAGGATCTGGGAAGAAAAATGAATACAAACTGCTCTGAAAATAGGAAGTTATTCTGGAATGAGGTGCAGAAATGTAGAAGTGAAAGCAGAAAGAAATATAATGGTGTGAAGGATGTAGATGGTAGATTATTAACCCAGGGGGATAAAGTAAGGACCAGAAGGAAAGAATATTTTGAAGCCTGATGAATGAGAATGGAGAGAGCAGAGCGGCTGTAAACATGATTGGTTTTGGGGGTATACAGAGAAGGAATGCAGTGCCAGGAGACGTGACACTTGCACAGGTGAAGAGTGCTGTGGGGCGGTTGAAGGATGGGAAAGCAGCTGGGGTTTGTGACGTGTATGCAGAGATGATTAAGTGTAGTGGAGAGAGTGGAATGAAGTGCTTGTTGGAGATTATGTAAGAAGGCATGGGTGAGTGAAACTTTACCAGCAGAGTGGAAAAAGGCTGTGATTGTACCCTTGTACAAAAATAAAGGTGAGTGAAGTGAGTGCAAGAATTATCGTGGCATAAGTTTATTGAGTGTGGTAAGGAAGGTATATGGAAGAATTATTATAAAGTAAGAGAGATATCAGAAGTCCTAGTGATTGATGAACAGGGTGGCTATAGGAGTGGCAGAGGCTGCGTGGATCAAATATTTGCAGTGAGACAGATAGCAGAGAAGGCTTGTGAAAAGGACCATGAGGTGTTTATGGCACTCATGGATCTGAAAAAAGCATACGACAAAGCGGACAGAGAAGGATTATGGAAAGGTCTGCACACGTACGGTGTAGATGGTAAGCTGGTAGGTGCCGTCAAGAGTTTTTTCGATGGTACTGAAGCATGTGTAAGGGTTAATGGGCATCTAAGTGAATGGTTCACGATCGTTGTGGGCATGCTGCAAGGTTGT
The DNA here is from genome assembly GCA_018397915.1 of Birgus latro. NCBI lineage: Eukaryota > Metazoa > Arthropoda > Malacostraca > Decapoda > Coenobitidae > Birgus > Birgus latro. The sequence continues at coordinate 2,259 of JAGKTI010023390.1, forward strand.
GTGATGTCCCCAAAGTTGTTCAGTATATATATATATATGGATGGGGTGATGAGAGAAGTAATAACATGAGCAGTGGAGAGAGGGGTGGCATTGGTAATGAATGGTGATGGATGGAATATCTATCTCAAATTTGTTGTATGCTGATGATGCAGTACTGCTTGCAAATACCGGACAAGAACTTGGTAGGCTAGTGCAGAGCTTTGCATATGTCTGTGAGTGCCATGCCTTGGGAGTAAATGTAGAAAAGAGTAAAGTGATGGTTATTGAGAGAGAAGGTGACTCCCAGTGCGATGTCACAGTGAATGGAGAGAGACTGGAATTGGTGAGACAGTTCAGATACCTAGGTACAGTGATAGAAAAGAGAGGAAAATGTTCAAAAGAAGTTGAAAGTCGAATGACACAAGGAAGAAAGTAGCTGGCACAATGAAGGCCTTGATAAGAAACAGAGGCTTGAGTGTTCCAGCTGCACGAGGCTTACATGAAGGAGTGTTAGTGCCAGCTTTAACATATGGATGTGAGACTATGGTATGGCATGAAAATGAAAAGTCAAGAGTAAGAGCAGTGGAGATGGGACTGCTGAGGAATGTATGTGGAATACAGAGGGTGTATAGGATATGAAGTAATGTGATTTGTGTAAGATGTGGAGTGAGGAAGTCGGTGGACATCAGAATCGAAGAGAGTGTACCAAGATGGTATGGTCATGTGGAGAGAATGGATAACAATAGAGTGGTGAAAAAGGTATATCTGAGCGAATTTGAAGGAGGAAGGAAGCGAGGTAGGCCAAGGAGAAGGTGGAGAGATATGGTGGATGAGTGTGTGAGGAAGAGAGGTTTGGAAGTCGGTGAGGCTAGGGAACTTGCAAGAGATGGAGGTGGCTGGATGAATGTTGTGAGAAGAAGTGCATGATCAGGGATTTGACACCCCTTTTTAATGTGGTAGCATCCAGATTGACTATCTGATATGCTTATTTGAAGCTACAAAATTTTGTGAATGTTTTTGGAATATCCAATAGAGCCAGAATTCTACAGACTTGAATGATGAGTGAATGGAAGACTGGCCCATTGGATTGGGCAAATTTGGGCTGTCTGGACGTTGCTACTCCTCACCCCACCCTAGGGAGGGAAAGGAGGTCCGGATGATGATGATGATGATATTATAGAATAATTCTGAATCACTTCCACACTTATCCACAATGTTTTTTATACTGTATTTGGGTGCTTGTTTTCTTCTAATCCTCACATAATCTTTTAGTTTCTCCCATGCCAGTGTGCTTGTGTTTTCTTTTTTCTGTGTTCCATGCGTTACTTCTTTTTCCATTGCTGTTGTACATTACCACTGATTAATTCTTTTAGAAATGGGCATAGCCTTTCCATATATTCTGTTGATATCAGTCTTTCACAGGTTACCTCTTAATTTTTCTGGATTACCGTAGCTACTGGGCATTTTTATAAGCTTACCTTCGAAAGCTTTAAATGAAGATTTAAAATGTGTAAATATTTTGTCGATGTCAACCAGTAGCTAGCCATATCTAACATTTCTAACACATGTATTTGATTTTGAAAGTTGGCTGTCAAGGGTCGGATTGGGTTAGGTTAGGTTTGGATAAATCATTGTTTCTCATAGCTTTGATGTGGTTATTAGTGTTTTCTTTCCTTGTGTACATATGAGTATACAGTCGACCCTCGAATCAACGGACTAATAGGGGGGGACGAGTGTCCGTTGCTTGAAAAAGTCCGCTGCTTGAAAACGAGAAGAAATATAGTCTAAATCTCAAAAAATAGTAAAAGAAATATGATGGTATCGAAGATGAGGTGCAGCGACACTAGCGCGGATATTTTTTTTTTTTTTTTTAATGCAAGGAAGAAGGAACCAAAGGCCATGGGCCTGCATGCTGTTCCTTCCAAGAAAAAACAAAAACAATATGAAAGACAGCAATACCCCATTTTCTATGGATCTGTTATATTACAGCTTGTGCAATACACTACAGTATTGTGTTACAGTAATTTTTTGTGTTCAACTACAGTATCATTTGTTTTTGTACCTGTAAAGAGAAATACTGTATGTAGTCAGAAATGAAAAAAGATGTACGCTTACGATCACTAATTTCTGCCCAGGGCCGCCCCCTTCCTACCCCTGCATACCCAGGGAAGAGGAGAGGGGGGGGACGAAACGAGCTCCACCCGCCTCTACCCCAGCTCCCAACCCTCTTCCATACCCCTACCATCCCCCCACCCAACTCACCATTCTTAACTTGCAGTTACATCTCAAGCTGATTTCATGCTTAACGCTCTTGGTCCCACTGCTAATACAAGCACAGAACACTAGGATATGTTAAAAGTACAGTATATAACTATCAACACGCTTCTGCAAGAAATTAAAGCATTATGACGTTGACAGTAAAACAAAAACGTTAACAATGACCCCCTCAGGCCTCACGTGTTGGGTGCACTGCTTTGGACACACACACACATACACAGACATAGACACGTACACACGCAAGCGGTGTCAGAATCGGTAGAGAGACGGCCTGCAGTCATAATTGACCCAGGTTCGAATCCCGGCTGGGGTAGGGAACAGTTTAAGGATTTGATTTTCATAAAAAGCAGATTTTTCTGATTTACCAGATGACCCGCCGACATGTCATAAAAGTACCCCCGCTAATACCAGTACACCAGTCCTGTATGAGATAGCCCTAACATGTATTCAGTTTGGATGGTGGGTATTAGCACCGAAGTGGTGACGTGAAGATGCAGGAGGACTACTGGGCCTTGGGATAGGTCACTGACCCCAAGAAATAGGCCCCGAAGCCTTTGCCCAGGAGTCGGACACGTAAAAAAAAAAAAAAAGCACTCAGCACTTGAGGCCTGGTATGGCCGTTGTCGACGTTTTTGTTTTACTGTCAACGTTTTAATGTATTAACTTCTTGCTGCATTGTTCATAGTTATATTACATACTTTTTACATGTCCTAGTGTTTTGTTTGTGTATTAGTAATGTGACTATGATTGTATATTATGGGGTTAGCATGAGATGTAACTGCCAGTTAAGAATGACGAATGGGGGGTTGGGTGTGTCAGGGGTATGAGGGAGGGTTGGGAGCTGGGGTAGAGGCGGGTGGAGCTCGTTTCGTCACCCCCTCCCGTCTTCCCTGGGTATACAAGAGTACAAAGGGGGCACCTCTGAGCAGAAATTACTGATCATGAGTGTACCTGTAATTAAAAAAAATAATGACTCATGTCCGAAGTGATTCTCTGCCAGCAGATATTGTTCGTTGCTTCCAAAATCCTTTGATTCGGGGTCCATAGAATCAAGGGTCAACTGTATTTGATACATTGATGGGCCAGTTAGAGTGATGGTTGATAAACAACATGGCTAGTTGGAGAGATCGTTGGTAAACACATTGCTGCAGGCATCCCTGCCATTTCCTTAACCTTCTGGCCGCGTTAGGTGACTGTGATCTCCCTACTAATTATTCTTCATGACGCATCAGGTGACTACAGTCCACAGCTGACAAAAAACATATCCATACTTCATTCCCTCGAATTTGAGCTGCACGCCAACGTAGGATATTTTGCCCTCAGTTGCAGAAAAGAGTAAATAAGCCTGAATAACAATAATAGCCTGAAAGATAAAATAAAAACAGACTGATTATCATATTCAGACTGATTATCATATATTGTTTGGTTTACCCAAGTGAATCCAAATGATGGCTAGTGTTATGACCGATATATACTGTACCTCATAGTGGGTCTTACTGCACAATGAAATATGAACTGTTGTGGAAGGTAAGTTGGTTCTTAAGCATGATCATGCTGCTGAAATGTATTTTAGCAAAATGTGAGCAACGCAAGTCACTGTAGATGTAAAATTAGACAGTAGTAAAAATTAATTATTTTTACATTCTTTTCTCAGAAAATGACAATTTTCTCATAGAAAGGTGCATTTTGACCATTATCACAGTAAAAATGGAAACTTCATGGTCATTTCCTGTTAGAAAAGTAGCAACAAAGTCATAATTAGCACTTTGATTTTTTAGGGATGTAGGCCGCGTCCAGGGAATGACCGTGAAATGCTGGGTTGCAGCCAAAAGGTTAAATACTCCCAAATAGGTATATATTGTTTATTCCAATCACTCGCAGTCAGAAATCAACATTTAACTATCTGTGTGGCATGTGTGCCAAAATTACTTTCCTTGAGATCATGACTTTGTTACAATGTACAGTAATTGGAATCACCGTGCCCATTTGGTAAATGTTACAATGTACAGTAATTGGAATCACCGTGCCCATTTGGTAAAGAATTACCCCATTCTTTTATCTTTTCATGTTTAGTTCAGTATTTTGGAATGAATTTATTAACACCTTCAGTATATCCTATAAATATAAGAGTGCTTATTGTGCTCACCTGTAGCTTCACGAAATTCTTTCCAACTATATTCCTTGAAATAATTTCTCCATGCCATGATAATTTCTCCATGCCATGAAATCATCTTTGCTGTAATTATACCCATCTTTCTTATGGTTTTTCCTTTCTTCCTCCTCCTATTGCATGACCTCAAGTTCAGTTACTAAATGATCACATTTTTCTAAGGGACAGTAGTATTTTATATTTTTGGATATCATTTGAATTTTTTGTAAACATGAAATATAATCTAAATGGTTCATCATCGTGCCTCATCCATGTGTTCTGAACCAGTAGGTTATCTGTTGCCAGTTGATGTAATTACAAGGTCTGTCCAAAAAGCAACCAAATTTCAAAAATACAGTAGTGCACCAACCAGGTGGCATAGCGTGATCGCAATGGGAGCGCCTTGTAGCGGCTACTTTGAGCCTTAGTCTAATATTAGTTGCATTACGCCCCATCACTTAGTCATCGAGGCACGAGTACACATGCTTCAGTGAATGTGTGTTTAGTGCACTTGGCAAATTTTCTTCAGTTGTCTGAAATTGGCAACACTTCAGGATGGATTTCAGCTTTGGGAACAAAGAAAATTCTGTAGGTGTCAGATCCAGAGAGTAGGTTGGCTGGGGTACGATAGTCATTTCATGCGTCACCAAATAAGGTAAGGAGTAACGTGAGCAGTTGCATTGTCAGGGTGCAGCATCCAGGCTGTTTGTCCAGTGCACCAACCAGGTGGCGTAGTGTGATCGTAATGGGAGCGCCATGTAGCGGCAACTTTGAGCCTTAGTCTAACACTAGTTGCATTACGCCCCATCACTTAGTCATCGAGGTATGAGTACACTTGCTTCAGTGAATGTGTGTTTAGTGCACTTGGCAAATTTTCTTCATTTGTCTGAAATTAGCAACACTTCAGGATGGATTTCAGTCGTAGGAACAAAGAAAAGTCTGTAGGTGTCAGATGCAGAGAGTAGGTTGGCTGGGGTACGATAGTCATTTCACGCGTCACCAAAAAGACACAGGTAAGGAGTAACATGTGAGCAGTTGTATTGTCAGGGTGCAGTATCCAGGCTTTGTTTGTCCATGTCTCAGGCCTCTTCCTTTGCGATACCTCCCTCAGATGTTTCAGGACGTCCAAGTAAAACTCTTTATTGACTGTCAAACCATGTGGAACAGACTCATGATAAATGACACCTTTCCAGTAAAAAAAGATGATCAACATTACCTTCACATTTGAGTGACTTGTGTGTGTGTGTGTGTGTGTGTGTGTGTGTGTGTGTGTGTGTGATCTTGCAGCTCACTGCAACAACTGTCTTTTTGTTTCGACGTCATAGCTGTGCATCCGCGCTTCATCACCTGTTATGACATTTTTCAGAACGTTTTCTTCAGCATTCGAACAGTCAAACAGCTCTTGATTGACTGTGACTTGGTTCTTTTTTGGTCATCTGTCAGCAGACTCATCACAGATTTTGCAGCAACATTATGCATCTTCAGTTTTTCAGCTAAAATCGTGTGGCACGAACTTTCACAGACGTCTTCTTCTTCAGAAACTTCACGGACAGTCAGGCGACGATTTTTATAGATCACAGCATGCACTTTGTCTGTGTGATTGTCATCTGTTGACATGGAAGGCTGTCCAGATTTAGGATTATCTTTGATGGATGTTCTTCCCAATTTGAACCATTGGAGCCACCTGTGACATTGTGTATGGCTCTAACAATCCTCCCTGTAGGCGTGCTGCAACATCTGAAAAGTCACCATAAAAGTGTTTCCTGGTTTGAAACAAAATTTCACACAAACATGTTGCTCTTCAGGATCCTCCATTGTTCAGCTTGCAACACATCACCAAGTGCACTAAACATATGTTCACTCAAGCTCGTGTACCTCGACGAGTAAGTGTCATGACATGATGCAGATCTCAGTGTTGCTGCTACACAGTGCTCCCATTGCAATCATGCCATGCTGGCTAATTGGTACCCTATTCAAAATGTTCAGTTTCATTTTTGAACAGACCTCACATAGCTTCTTGTGTTTATATTATTACCTGCATCAGTCTTCTTCCAATATACCTCTTTGCAATTAGTTTCCAATTTGGAAAAAACATTTCTTCTTTGAGGTGGGGGTGCTCACCATCCACTCACTCATTGTAGTGCTGCTCTCAGGTGTCTCCCCTTTCCTTTCCTCCATCCTTCTTTCCTTCCATCCTCTTCTGTCTTTCTTTCCTTCATTCTTTCCTCATCCTTCTACCTATGGGTGACTTTACACTCCCTCTTCTGTCTTTCTTTCCTTCATTCTTTTCTCTTCCTTCTGCCTGTGGGTGACTCTACACTGAGTGACAAGCCTAACAGTTTCCTATACACCAGGAAACCATTTACAGTACATCCTCCAATTTTGAGAGAATATGGGCGACAAAAACCCTCGCAAAATTAAAATTTGCAAAATTGAAACAATTAAATATATGTATTATAGGCAAATTGGTCATCATCATCACAAGGTAGGCACTCTTCCCACTCTTTCCCTCGACTCTACCTCTTAATGTTACAATGATAAATGAAACAAACTACTGTACAGTAGTAAGAAAAGTAAACATCATAGGTAACAGACATGTCCACTGTTCACTGTTCTTTAAAATCATTCTCACTGTCAGTTCACCAGCACCAAACTCCTGACCAATAGCAGAGTTACCTTTACCTGCCTTTTTCCTTTCAGTCATTTCAGTTTGGTCCCCAAACTTATTTTCTTGTTCTTCTTACATTGGAGCCATGATAACACTCATGCAAAGTTAAACTTCTGGGATTTTGCGAGGAGCACCACGAAATTGCGAGGGTCAGCTACCTTGGCTGGGAACAGGGGTAAACAAACGTCACGGGGCGGCAGACCACTGAACTAGGAGGTACAGTACGCCTAGTGAACCATGACGTCACTACTCCACGTGGCAAAGTAGTGCGGAAAGACGCCTCTCCCACAACTCGACCTCGCAAAGTCTGTGATCGCTTGCAAAGTTCATAAATGTTCAAAATACATTACTTTTGGAAATACCTCGCAAAACTGGCGAATCGCAAAGTTAAAATTCACAAAGTTGAAGGATATACAATCGTCCAAAGAAGTGATGTCCCAATTCCCAGTACCTTTCGTTCAGAAAGTGGTATCTAGCAACTGTCACGGCCATGTTATATTTCTATATTGCACACCGGAAAGAACAGTATTTGGGCAAACAACACCAAAAAGTAATATATTAGCATTTTTACCGTGTATATCTTGCATTACGGAAGAGGAAACCACAATACACTAAAGTTGAGGCTTAGCAGTACGAAAGAATGTGAAACGCACTCCCTATCGCTCAATGGTTTCAGGGTTAAAATGCGGAGAAACTCTCGTAATACCTATTTTCCATTCAAAATCAACAATACTGAAGGAAATATGTCCCATAAAATAAAACCTGCAGATAATCGTAATTTCGAAATCATTAGTGTCATCAAATGAGAAAAATAAACATCTAAAGATATATTATTATCCACATTTAATTCTCTATGCGGGATGATATTCACGCGGGTAAACCTGTAAGTGCTGAAAGCCTGAAAGCAAGATTGATCAACAAGAAACTACAGCCAATCGGTGCAAGCACATTATTGCTCTTTATTTAGCAAATATTCCAGTAAGACAGATATACTGGCACCTTCACAGTTAATAGACAGATAAGCTATATTGCGGTAGAACATTGGAAATTTGCTACTGGAGCCCCTCGTAGCACAAGACCAAGACAGACGGATTAATACGTGTGCCCAAGAACAACTACTTACCACTTGTGTTGCTATCAAGAAGCAAATTAATCTGCCGGCATTCAGTGACGTTAGTGAAACCAGTGCAATCATGAGTGGAAAACTGGTCATTTTTATTCACACGAAATTCCAACATGTTATAAAACATGTAGGGCAGTTGCATGGAAGAACTAAAGAGGGAGAGGTTGATAGTCAAAAGCATGAATGTGACAATGAAGATAAAACCAAAAACATTAGTATATTAAAAATAAGGGGGAGTGGGGGGGGGGGAAACTGTGACAAAGGTCGAGACAACCTCTCCCTCTCCTGCCGTGGTAATGACTGACGGAAGGCCTGCCGTGCACTGTTGCCAAAGGAAAAATTATTGAAATCTGCTAAATTAGTCTCAGATGCGGTAAAAATCCGCCAGACTGAGGGAAATTAACAAAAAAAAATAAATGGGCAAGACCTAAAAAAAAAAATGGGCAAGACTTAAAAAAAAAAAATGGGTAAGACCTGAAAAAAAAAGAGCTAGAGAAATGTAATAATTTTATACCAGCTAGACTGCTTTTGAAATCTCTAAATTTAGCGGGAAAATCGCTTCATTGGTAACTGCTGGCATGAGTCGTGAAAATGTGCCAGATGTCACTATTTATTTATTTTTTGATTGATCCATAAAAAAAAGAAAATAAAAACAAAGGCTAAACTTAACAAGTATTTTCGCAAGATTAATTTTTTTTACACCATAAATAATGTTTGCAGGGCAGGCAAAGACTATTTCTGTCTCCTAAATAAACGTTGCCAGACCCAGGAAGTTTTGTCCGAAACTTAAAGAAAGCGAGTCATCACTTCTTTGGGTGACTGTACTGTACTATGCTGGGTGGAAACCATATAACCAACTTATGGCGCCTGGTGGTTTAGTGAGTAATTGAGGTGCTCCAATCAGATTGAGCCAGTGAAGGTTTATATCCAAGGGATGGTTGGGGTTTATTGCTCATGTAATGCCACTCAGGGATGAGTGAGGCTGGTCACTCTCATCTTAAATGTCAGGACCAATCTGCTTTGCCCCAGGCTTCTACGCTTCTCATGGGGCAACGTAGGATTGGATGATGGATGGATGGCATGTTTTTCCAGATACATCAACATATCTCTGGCCGTATCCTCATACTCTTCGTCATTCCATATTCTCCACATGCTTGTGTGAGGTGGCATATAAACCACTCCTCTATCCATCTTTCTGCAGTTATCATTTGTATTTCTGCTGTTAACGCTTCTGCCATTTTGTTGCCCATTTCCACCTCTCTTGCCTTTAACTTACTCTCCGTTATTATTAAAACTCCTCCACCACATCTACCCTCTGTCTTTTCTCCATATTTTATATGCATTCCAGTCCAACACCTGTAATTGTATGTCTTTAACTAGGTTTGTTTAACTTAAACATGGCTGCTGTTATCTCCTTGGTTATATAATCTTTCAACTTTTTTTTTTTTTAAGGAGGTAAAGAAAGTAAGACAGTGTGAAAGGGGAAATAATAGGGGAGTGAAAGATGGGAATAATAGATTGCTGGTGGAGAAGAGAGAGAAATTGAGGAGATGGAAGGAGCACTTTGAGGATTTGTTAAATGTAGAGAGTGAGAGCAGTGTGAGTATAAGTGGTTGGGGAATGACTGGGAGAAGAAGAGGTGAGAGGAGGGAGGAAGAGATCAGTAGGGCGGAAGTAGTGGAAGCATTGAAGAAGATCAAGATGGGAAAGGCCCCAGGAATTGATGGAGTGTGTGGTGAAATGCTGAAGTATGGGGGTGAGATTGTTGTGGAATGGATATGGAAGTTGTGTAGATTGGCTTGGGAAGAGGGAAGGGTTCCAGAGGACTGGAAATCAGGTATAATTGTTCCTTTATATAAAGGAAAAGAGGAGAGAGAAGTATGTGGTAACCATAGGGGTATTTGCCTTCTTAGTGTGACTGGAAAAATATATGGTAGAACACTTATTGACAGGGTTAGGCATATAACAGAGGAGTTAGTTGGAGAAGAACAAGGGGGATTTAGGAAGGGAAAAGGGTGTGTAGATCAGATATTTGTTATGTTTAGTGGAGAAGTATCTAGAGAAGAGAAAGAAAGTGTATGCGGCCTCATGGACTTGGAGAAAGCTTATGACAGAATAGATAGGCAAGGTATGTGGAAGGTATTAAGAGTACATGGAGTGGAGGGGAAATTGTTGAGTGCTGTGCAGAGTATGTACGAAGGAGCTAGGACTACTGTGCGAGTGGATGGTGAGCTGAGTGAGTTCTTTGATCTAAATGTAGGACTGAAACAGGGTTGTGTGATGTCTCCATGGCTGTTTAATATATACATGGATGGGGTTGTAAAGGAGGTGCTAGGTAGGGCAGTGGATGTGGGAGTGGCTCTAATTAATGAGGGCGAGATGTGGAAGATTCCGGTGTTGTTGTCTGCTGATGATACAGTATTGTTGAGTGAAGATGAATGGGAGTTGCAAGGTTTGGTGAATGAATTTAGGACAGTGTGTAAAAAGAGGAATCTGAAAGTCAATGTAAACAAGAGTAAAGTTATGGTGTTTGAAAGGAATGAAGTCACAGAATGCACAGTGAGGTTGGATGGTGAGGATATGGAGATTGTGAGTGCATTCAAGTACTTGGGTAGTGTGATGAGTAAGGATGGAAGTTTTGGGAAAGAAATACTTGAAAGGGTACAGCAGGGAAGGAAAGTTTTTGGGTCACTGACAGCGGTGATGAGAAATAGGGAGGTGTGTATGGAAGTCAAGAAGTCACTGGATGATAGTATTGTGATCCCTACCCTGACTTATGGAAGCGAGGCATAGACCTTGCTAGAGGGTAACAAGTCAAGAGTGAGACCAGTGGAAATAAGTTGCTTGAGAGGAGCATGTGGAGTGACAGGTTGACGAATGAAGAAGTGATGGAATGTTGTGGGGTGGATGTGGATGTGGTTGAGAAGATTAGGAGAAGTACACTGAGGTGGTTTGGACATGTGGAGAGGATGGAGAGTGAAAGACTGACTAAGAGGGTGTATGCAGGTGGAGTGGAGGGAGGGAGAGGGAGGGGAAGACCGAGGATGAGGTGAAGGGATGGAGTTGAGAGGTATGTGAGGGAGGGGGGGAGTAAGCTGGGCGTAGGGTAGGCAAATGGTGGGTGACAGAGCAACTTGGAGGCGTTTTGTCTGCGGCCACCCTTTGCGGGATTAAGGCGTCGGGCTACAGATAGATAGATAGATTTTTTTTGTTTTTTTAATAGATTAATCCATCTGCATTACAATACATAATCTTTATGGCACTGCTCTCTGTAACTTTTACTTTGTTTCCCTTGCCTTTACTTTCTCCTTTGTGGTTTCCATTTACAGTACTTTTGTTTTTCTCTTTCTCTTTCTTTGCCTTGGTATACCATTTTACTTCTTTGATGTCACTCACTCTCCAAAAAGAATTTTGTACTTTTCTGTCTGTTATCTCTCGATTTTTTTCTCTTCGCTTTTACTATCAGATTTCTCTCTCTCTCTCTCTCTCTCTCTCTCTCTCTCTCTCTCTCTCTCTGACACACAATTCCTTCATAGTGGTACACTAAATGAACTAAATACTCTAATCAATAAGGCAGAAGAAATTCTAATCAATGCCAGAAGATATTTCTCAAGAAATGGACTTCTGCTAAACACAAACAAGACTCAGTGTATCTTCATAGGAACCCGTCAGCTAATTGCAAAAATACCTCCCAACACTGCTATTAATTTTGATGGCAGTCATATTAAACCAAGTAACTGTGTCAAAAACTTGGGAGTGTACATGGACCGCAACCTCATATTTGACACTCATGTGAACGAGATTAGCAAAAAGGTCACAGGGGCCTTAATGTATATTAACAGAATAAAAAACAGTTTTGATAGTTCAACTCGGTTAGTCATTGTTCAGTCACTTGTACTAAGCCTTCTAAACTACTGTATTACAATATGGGGTACTACAAACAACACTCTGCTCATAAACGTCCAAAAGCTACAAAATTTTGCTGCTAAAATAGTAGATGGGCGAGCTAGAAAATATGATCATGTCACCCCTATCTTAAAGGAACTAAAGTGGTTAAACATTCCTAATAGAATAACCTTTAATGCAGCTGTCAAAGTTTTCAAACAATTACACAGTCAATACCCAGATTATCTTCTATCTCTCCCTACTGTAAATCGTGTAACTCAAAGTACTACCAGACAACAAAATAACCTGTATGTCCCCAAAGTAAACTCTGACACTGGTGCCAGATCCATCTCTGTAAAGGGACCTAAGATATGGAACCAACTGCCATTACATATCAAAGAAGCCAGTAGTATATATTCATTCAAAGCAAAACTAAAGGGAATTCCTTCTGACTTAGGCACATCAATTTTATGTAGACCATTGTA
>JAGKTI010023391.1:0-14823 GCA_018397915.1 Birgus latro
TTCAATATGGACGGTGGGTGTTAAGCGCCGAAGTGGTGACATGTAGAGGTGTATGGTATGTAGGAGAACGCTGGGCCTTGATAGCAGGCTGTAAAGCCTATGCCCAGAGTCGGACACATAAAAAAAAAAAAGTATGTGGCAGATTATGGCACTCCCCGTGGAATAGTCCTGGTCAACGGAGGAGAGTTCACCAGTCAAGAGTTCCAGCGTTTTTGCCAGCGACACCAAATAACTTTGTACTATACGACCCCTTATCATCCTCAAGGAAATGGAGTGACAGAGAGGATGAACAGGACCCTGAAATCCGTCCTCTCCGTTTTATGTCAGGGCCACCCTCTCCGATGGCCCCAGTTGCTCCAGTCTTGTCAGATCGCCATGAACCAGGCGGTGCATACATCAACGGGTCAGCAGCCGTACTTCGCCTTCTTTTCTCGCCACCCTCCCAGACTAGTCAGTGCGTCATTACCCTCAGTCAATGGCGAGGAAGACGAGATCACCACAGCTCACGCCCCCATACGGGACACTCACCGGAAAATGTCAAGAAGGTACCGAGACGTAGCCAATAGAAGGCGGAAAAACCAAGTAGTTGAAGTTGGTACCCTTGTATGGGTCAAGAAAGAAACAGTGATTCCTGGCATGTGTCGCAAACTCAACGTGAAATGGGATGGTCCGTATCGTGTGGTGGAAGTGTTAAGAGAAGGTAGCGTGTATGTGGTAGAAAATGTATTCACAGGGAAAGTGTTGCAAAGAGCTGCCGGTCAAGTAAAACCCTATTATGGAGGGGAAGAGTGGCTTTTAGAACCCCTGGACGAAGCGTTCATACCTGATCCAGAGGATGAACAATTACCACCACGTGAAAGACGACCTCCACGCAGACTAATCGAGGAATGTTAAAGTGTTGTAATGTGATGTAGTGTTGGTAAGATGGTTATGGTAATATTTAGTTAAGTGCTGGATAGGGAAGTGTGTGCGGGTCGGACCGTCTGACTATTAACGGTGGTAGTTTGCGAGTTCAGAGAGAGTTTAATCTCGTATTTGTGGTTAACCGGAGTATGTGTCATGGGCGTAGCCCAGTTCAGTGTAAATATTATGTTGCTTGAATTCGAGGCGTAACCGGTATCCTCTCACTCTACAGTCAGTACGGCCTAGGGTGTAACAGTGACTTCAGGACCTGACAGGCGCTCGTCACTTACTAGGTGGAGAGCTGGAAGCACAAGGAAGTATGAATGGGGAGCGTAAATGTGGTAGTGGGTTGAATGCATGTGAAGCGCCCCTGGGACGATCCTAGCAGCGAGAGTACAGGTTTGTCCAGGTGAGACGACTATGTTAGCATTCAGGCAGGAGGTTGACTGGAGTACTTTTTTGTACTGAATATTTGGGAGTTCATTGGTGACAGAGAAGCGACCCCCTGGGGTACACAAATTATTCGTGGACCGACAGGTGCCACTTATGGGAGTATCAGATAGTGAGAACACTGTCTTAATCTGGAGTTCATAGAGTAATTCACTGTCAAGTTGGGTAAGTCTGTCCCGTCCGCACACATGTCTCTAAGAAGTGTAGTAGAATGTATTGTATGAAGACTTATGATGTTCATTTTTTTTTCTGGAGGATGTACCCGTGTAATGCTGTAATTTTGTATGTAATATAAGTATAATATAAGTATAAGTAATATAAGTGTAATATAAGTTAGTGTAAGTATGATGCATGTGTAATATATATGTAATTTACGTTAGTTTAGGTATGGTGTAAGTGTAGTTCTGGACCCTGTTTAGATGATGCAATGAATGGGAAGTGGACCTTGAATTTCATCTTTGGGCTTGATCTTAGTTAAAGTGTAGCAGGAGAGTAATATTATTAACATGTAAGACCGTGTGGAGCGGGTTGGACGCGCAAATTCATGTCTGTTTTTGATAAAGAGGCGAAGAAAGTTGATTCGAGATTAAAATTCGCGATAACTTGTATTTGCACTTAGAATTCAGAATTTTGTAGTAGAGTTTGTGTTTATCATCTTGTTGTACTAAATAATAATGTCTATGAGCTTAGGTAAAGTCTGATTATTGATTATAGTCATTGATAGCCGCGAAATTAATCTATTTTTCACTGTCGCTAGATCACGTAGGCCAGACAAAGGCGACACCTGGTATTTATTATGTCAGCGCGTGAGTTTAGGCATCGTTTAAACTGTTACACCCATGGTATTGCCACAAAATTTAAATCATCATAAGTCATTTTGTCTAAGTAGAGGAGAGTGAAAATTCCTTGTTGCAAGTCCCTTGATGATTGTATAATAAGATAACTGTAGAGTAATAAGTCGAAGCCAGAACCGTTTGTAAGAACATCGCGGGATTCCCGGGACGTCCTTGCCGCTAGCTATCATTTCGAGCTGTGATTTCATATCAGACAGACGTCCACAGGTATGGTCTAGAGTAAATTCACTGTATTTCCCCCCCATATGTCGCAACAATTAGTTTTCATTCTAACTATATATATAAAGTAAGTTGTCTGATAATATTCCCCAATACTTTTATGTGACTTCGAGCTGTGATTTCATATCAGACAGACGTCCACAGAATGGTGTGGCGTCATGAGGTCGGGTTGCCGTCTGAGAAAAGTCTCGCAGTCCTAATTGCCAAAGCCCTTACACATTTCCACTTAGTTCATTTCTTATACATAGTTGTCGATTATGTTGTCGTATGGTCCACTTAGTAAAGCCTTTTTTTCTCCTGAAGTGTAATATTCTAGTTAAAAGCGAGTGAGTTTTGAAGTGTTGTTTTTCTCTAATATGCAGGGTGTTGCAAGCACTGTGATATTGTATATTAAATCATATTTGTGTGACCGATCATTTGCATAGATATGTCATATTGTGAAAACCCATGGAAGATAGGGGTGATTATACTAAATTTAGAGTAAACCTTGTAACAAGTTGTAAGCTTGGAAAATACTACGAGTCCTTTTGAGACCGTGGTTTATGCAAGTCACTCCTGAATTTGAAAATTTCTTTTTCGCATGTATACCTCATGTTGAGTTAAGAGGTCGAGTTGAGTGTATTCTTAATGTATGTATGTTATGTATCGGGCGAGTAATTCTTCTGTGAGCAGTATAATCAACATCTTGTTGAGTGTAAAGCCCAAGGTACTTCAGTGGTGGTATTCTCTCGTATAATTATTTTGTATCGTGATATGTGAGTCAGTTGATTTATAATCTGTGGAGAAGAGAGTATTAATTCTCTAAGATAATCTGGTGGAATCAGAGACTGAAGTATTACTATGTTCTAGTTACTTTTTCTTGTTCGAAGGTTAATTTTATTTTATGTATATTAAGGATAGTAATATAGTTAATTAAATTTTTCTTATGTGTTTGGACTAAATTCCCCTGGGAAGTTGATTGTGAGATCGAGTGGCCCGCAAGGTATGCTACTATCTATAAAATTCACGCTTTCATACTTTCACGCTACTTTGATTACTGTTCCTAGGCCTCATTGTCCCCTCTTTCACTGTACGGGACTTATAACTTTTTTTTTTCCTGGCAAACGCTGGGTGGTGGCAGCATTCCAAATTAATTCTACTTCTACCTGTTGGTAATTCTTCCTAGTGGATTCAATTTACGAGGCCTTCTTAATAATTCTAGGATTTCTACCTCGGTAGTAATCAGTAATCAGAAAACATCAAATAAATTCAAATAGTCAAAGTATGCCCTTACAATGGTGGCTAATGCGGTGATATTTAGATAGGATCATATTCATTATAAGGGATTGTAAAATTTGCGCACTTACAGAACAAGTCAAGAGCGAGAGCAGTTGAAATGAGTGAGCTACCTGAGAGGAGCATGTGGAGTGACATGGAGGGACATGTTAACGAATGAAGAAATGAAAGAACATTGTTGGTTAGGGGGGAGTGAGTTTGGGGGATGGAAGTCAAATGGTCACTGACAGAGCGACTTGGAGGCGTTTTGTCCGTGGCCACTGTTTCAGGAGTAGGGTGTCGGGCTTTAGATAGATAGACTAATCGAGGTGGTTGTGCTATTCTGTGTTGGATAGATGTTCTATTCACTTCCTTTTCTATTAGATCCCCTCTTCAGGTTGTGGCTGTTCAGTTACACTTGGAGAGAAGGTATACATTTTCTTGCATTGATTTACTTCCGTCTGTGCCTCTCTCACGTGCCGACCTTGACCACCTTATCAATCAAGTTCCTCGACCATTTGTTCTTCTCGGTGATCTTAATGAACGTCAAGTTTTGTGGGGTGATACATATTCTAACCCTGAAGAAGATCATTTGGTATCTTTGATTGAGGATTTGGATATGGTTCTTCTGACTACAGGTGACCCTACGCATTTTCATGTGCAGACTGGTTCTCAATCAATTATTGATCGTACGTTGACCTCTCCAGATTGCTCGTTGGATTTTTCGTGTGTGACTCTGTGGGACTTGTGTTGTAGTGGCCATTACCCTATTGTGGTCAAAGTGTGCAGTTCATTGCCTGTGGAATGCATTCGTCGATGGTGTTTAGATAAGGCTGACTGGGCAGAATTTGAGGAACTCTGTACGCTTGAATTAGGTATTTGTGAGTTTGAGAATGTGGATGATGCAGAACAGTACTCCCAATCTACTGGTTTCCAGGCTGGGATTTCTTCTGTCACGTAAACGTCTGGCAGAGTCTGCAGGAGACCTATGCTTTAGGGGAGTGAGGAGTGTGCCCTGGCTTGAAGTGTCTGTAATGCAGCTGGCAGAAGATATAGGAAGAACAGAAATATTACTTCTCTTACAACTGAGTACAAGAAAGCTCGAACTCGCTATTGGTGGGTTCTGAAGATCTCCTGCTGCAACTCTTGGGGGTCATATGTCTCGACTGTTTCCTCATCTACTCCTTTACAATTGGTATGGAAAAAGGTGAGGAAAATAATGGGTAAGCATTCGCCTTCTCCATCCCCGGTGTTGACTGTTCGCGGTGCTTCTGTGTCTAACACTTTGGATGTGGCACTTGCTCTGGTGGAACACTTTTACAATATCACCCATAAGGATCCTTCTCAGACGTTCAGTTTTTACCAGCAGCAACAGGAGAGGCTTCGTCTTTCCTTTCATTCTAGGGGTGAAGAAACCTATAACACATACTTTACTCTCCGTGAATTACGAACTGCTCTCCGACAGTGTCGTGATTCTGCTCCTGGTCCAGATGACGTACCTTATGCCATGATTTGCCACTTACCCGATGAGTCTCTCCTGTTTTTGTTAGACCTTTACAATAGGATTTAGGATGAAGATATTCTGCCCAATACTTGGAAATTGGGTACAGTCATCCCATTTCCTAAGCCTGGTAAGGACCATTCTCAAGTTCTTAATTACCATCCTATTTGTTTGGCGTCTTGTGTGTGTAAGCTGTTTGAAAGGATGGTTAGTGTGAGGCTGGCTTGATTTTTAGAAAAGAATGGATTCCTCACTACTTCAAAGACTGGGTTTTACAAGATGAGATGTTCATCTGACAACCTCCTCAAACTTAAACCCGTCACGTCCCGACCGATTTCCAACCTACGATACCACAAAATCCCGAGCATTTTTTGAAAAAAAAATTTATTGGCTCAAACCTTCGCTTTTGGAGTGAAACATCGAAAATTCATAGAGAAATCGCGATCCTGTGCTTAAAACTGTTGATACAGGTGTCGTGCAACCTTACCTTTTCCTTCTTTTTCAGGGTACCTGGCTAAAGAAAACGAACTATGGAAGGGTTAACTAATTCAAGCCACTTTCAATTACGTATTATTTATGTATTTGGTACGAATTTATGTGTAGTAACAGACTATATTGGTTTTAACACATTTATATAGGCAATAGAAGCACAGTTCAGTCATGAAACACATTCACATATGCCACCTTACATTATGACATTACCACCTCATCACTTCTGTTTGTTTCTTGCTCTAGCTTCTTTATTTCTTTTTCCTCCACCTCAGGAATCATTTCATCATGAATTTCGTCATTGGAGAGACAGTGGGGCAACATACCTTTACTGGCCAGCTTACTGCTAAAAGATGAATTGCCCAGTGTGGGGGGAGGGGGGGAGGGAGGGTTAGGTGGGGCCAGGCAGTATCCCCACTTGATAGCAGGTAGAGGAAGGTCTCCCACATATGCCTACCGAAAATCTCCCATGAAACTTGAAAATTATGCAAATTATGACCCTTGTCCACGACATACCCATACGTCGATGGGTGTAGCTGTGACAAAACATCACGACGTACCCATAAGTCGATGGGACTCGGCGGGTTAATCAGTGATCTGTGAGGCTTTTGCCTCGAAGCAACATCATGTTCTTTGACTTGGAGAAGGCGAATGATACGACGTGGCGGCATTGCATCATGAGTATGCTTCACAGCTCTGGGTTGTGTGGCCGTCTGCTGGTTGCTCCAGGACTTCTTGTTGAACTACAGGTTTCAGGTCCGAGTGGGCTCCTCACTCTCTACCCCTCGGGTTCTGGAGGAGGGTGTTCCACAAGGTAGTGTATTAAGGGTCCTCTTACTTGAAGTTGCCATTAGTGGCATAACAGATTCATTGCCAGAGGGAGTATCATCCTCCCTTTATGTGAATGACTTGGCAATCTGGTTTGGTGGATCCCTCATGAGGTGGTTGAGAGGCGAATGTAGACAGCATTTGACAGGGTTGCCAACTGGGCAGACTGAAGAGAATTTTTTTTCTTAGTAAAACTGTGCCTATGCACTTTTGTAGTATTAGGGGAGTTCACCAAGACTATGACTTACTTCTTAGTGGGTGCCGGCTCTAGAGTGTGTGGAGGAAACCAAGTTTTTTAGTCTAAAGTTTGACTGCCAGCTGACTTGGGTTCCACACTTGCAACATCTGAAGGTGTCTTGTATGCAGGCAATGAATTTGTTAAAGGTTTTGTCCCATACTCAGTGGGATGATGATCGTAAGACTTTCCTACACCTATATCAGGTGTTAGTGGGATCTAAGCTTACCTATGTTGTGGAGTTTATTCCTCTGCTACTGTGCCTCGACTTAAGGTTCTTGGTACATCATGCTGGTTTGCGACTTGCTACAGGGGCTTTTACGTCCACTCCAATCCCTAGCTTGGTGGTGGAGGCTGGAGGCCTCTCCTGGATTTGCAGTGCAGTTCCCTCATCATTCTTGCTGGAACCGCTTGAGATGCATGCCAGACTCACTTACAACAGTTTGTGTATCTAAGCACTCATTTTTAATTATTATGATTCGCATCCTCGTACTCCATGCCCTTTTGGGTACAGGGTTAGTTAGATTATGAAAGACTTTAGCCTTTCAATATAGCCTGTCTGTCCTGTCCGGGTTCAGAGGATTGCTCTGTGGTTGGTCCCACAGGTGCGTTTCTGAATGGTTTATATGGGCTCCAAGTCCTCTGTCCCTTCTCAAGCCCTTCGTCAGTTGTTTTTGGAACATGTCTTTCCACAATGGCACTGGTCCTGTTTATGTGGATGGTTTGAAGTCAGATGTTGACTTTGGGTTTGGAGTGGTATTTCCAAGTTTAATATTAGGTGGATGTGTTCGTGTCGATGCATCCATTTTTACTTCAGAATTGTCTACTATCATTTTAGCTCTAAAATTGATTTTAATTCATCAAGACATCTCTATTACGGTTCATAGTGACTCTCAAAGCACCATTTTGGCCCTTGAGGGTTTTAACCCTACTCAGCCATTGGTCCTTGCCATCCTCGTCTTGCTTTAACTGATTGAGTGTTCGGGTAAACTCGCTGGGTTTTGTTGGGTCCCTCCTCACGTTGGTGTAATGGGTAACGAGAGGGCTGATGCACTGGCCAAAGCTGTTTCTTCTCGGCGACCCCCTGCTAATTACCCGCTTCCTGCCCCAGATTTGACTCCTGTCAATTTTGCTGTTCAGACTTGTTGGCAGGACAAGCTGGGATGCTATTCGTGACAATAAACTATGGGAGGTTACCAAAAGTGTGGTTATCAATAGGATGCTGCACTCCATTCCTTGACGGTTGGAAACTGCTGTGACCAGACTGTGCATTGGGCACTCCCAGTTGCCTTACGGGTTCCTGATGTGTGGTGGGAACCAGCCGTATTGTGATGACTGCCTGGTTCCCCTTACTACCCGGCACTTACTGGTCGAGTGTCCGAGTCTGGGGGACCTGCATTGGAGTTTCCTCCTAGCCATAGGGGGGCGGAAGGCACCTACTGTCTCTTCTCCATGCTTTGGGGAGCCTCTTCCTTTTCATCTGAAGTTTTGAATTTCATGAGGGAGGCGGGCCTCCTACACCTCTTATAGTCCAGAGAAATTTTTGTCAGATTTTCTTGTTTTTATGTTCATTACCATGTCCTGCGATAATGCTGTGTGTGTATATGTATGTAGCTGTATGCATATGTATATATATGTATTAACAAATTTTTGGCGCTATATAACCTAGCAGTTGTGGTGCCATGCTATTTCTTTCCTTGCCTTTCTCGAGTGGCTTTTTCTGATTCAGAGAAGACACAAAGAAGTCCGATTTTGCTGGGTTCATGCGCATGCTCGTGCGGAGGGCAATGAGAGGGCATTAGCAAAAGCTGCTTCTTCTCGATGACCCCTGCCAACGACCCCTCTTCCTGCTTTCCATATGACACCTTACTCGAAATATTTGATTCTTACTTGCTGGCAGAGCCTGTGGGATGCTGTTGTTAATAATAAATTAACGGATGTCTTTCAGAGCGTGGTAGGGCCGAGGGTTCTCCCCTCCATGTCTTACCGATGGGAGGTGGCTGATGCCCGGCTTTGCACTGGGCACTC
Organism: Birgus latro; assembly: GCA_018397915.1. Taxonomy (NCBI): domain Eukaryota; kingdom Metazoa; phylum Arthropoda; class Malacostraca; order Decapoda; family Coenobitidae; genus Birgus; species Birgus latro. Next base: position 8,762 of record JAGKTI010023391.1, read on the forward strand.
GAGGCTTACTCGTGAGTTCCTAATGTGTGGTGGGGCTCACCCGTATTTTGATGATTGCCTTGTTCCCCTTACTGTCCGTCACTTGCTAATCGAGTGTCCGAGTTTGGGAAACATGCATTGGAGGTTTCTCCACAGGCATAGGGGGACAGATGATGCCTACTCTTGCCTTCACGACTGGAGGAGCCTCTGGCTATCTGATTGATATTTTTCGTTTTCTTAGTGAGGTGAACTTCTTACACATTTTATAGCAGACTGATAATTTACTTTGTTGTCATTTATTTTCCTTGATAGAGGTATCGATTTTGTTTTTAGTAAAAAGGTTTTAATGCTTACTCGGCATCACACAACCTAGTTGTTGCAGCGCCACAGTTTAATCCAATATTCAAGTTCAATTCTCTCCAGAGACATTTTTTATTCATCTCAGGATATAACTCTTTGAAGGCTTGGTATCACCTTCATTAACCCATTTACAACTAGGAATTTTTTAAGCAGCTGAGTGAAAGCGTTTGGAGGTTCCAAAAACAGAGTATGTTAGACATCATCCTTGTGAAATAAATAACTCTTTACTACAACATTATCTTTAAAAAATATTGATATCTGCAGTCACTGTTACTCAGAAAATGAGTGATTTCTTTAGAAAAAAATAAATATATATATAAGCTAAACGACAGAATTCTCTTACCCACCTGTAATATAATTCTTAGACATTTATCAATCTGAGGTGTGTATGGGGCATCATGTGGCACTGGCCAGGCTAACGAAACCTGTAGCAGATTTTCCTTGCCTAGATACAAGGGGGAAGTGCCGTCTAGTTTAGTAAAGTTCCGGGATATTATCAGCTGCAGGTTCAAAGGATCTCCAATATGAGCACTCCTGAAATAAAGACAAAATTAGTAAAAAGTAGTAATTCATCCAGACGCTATCCCCACATAGAAATAGCTTGAGGTAGGTAGGATACATAAGGACGGAATATACGATACTGGGAGATTTATGAACAACATGCCCAGTAATATGGACCACATAATCATTCGTATGTACCCCCACTGTTATATCTATATGTACCCCCCACTCTATATCTATACCCCCCACTGTATATCACCACATTATACCCCCTCGCACTGTATATCACCACATTATACCCCCCCCCACTGTATATCCCCACTGCTAGATCTTAAAAACCTGAGTCAGACTTGTCTCTCACGCTCGGCTACACCAGATGTATTCAGTCTGGGACGAGCTCTCTCTAGGGGCAGGCTGTAATTTTAGATCCAGTATTAAAATCCTTAAATAGCTACTCCAGGACTTTGATTCAACTACCAAAGTGACTGTAACTCACATCTGGTGCAGCGTTGAGTCGAACCATCGTTCCTGATCGCCTTCCTACAGGGCTTTAGTGACACCAACAATTTCACCAGTGCGGAATTCTCTAATCTGTCCCGCCCACAATCCTTGCTGTTCATCTGCCGTATTGTGCCACGAAATCCGACCTACGCACCTGTCTAACTAACTGTGCACCTATTCAATCAGCATCATATAGTGTCCCCTCCTCTCTCAGTGTCACCTAACCATCGTCTGCCGTTCACCCTGACACCGCCCAATGCATCTACTTCTCACAAGCTTTGCACTTACCCTGTGAGGACTTATACAGTACCCATTCCACACTCCTCACAACCTACACCCATTAAGTGCCTCTTCCTGCTCTCCCACATGTGCTATTTAGCTGAGTAGGCGCCTGCTACACTGCATTCACGTACAGTCACGTACCGTCTCCCACCCACAGGGCCAGAACGCCTCCACTGAGCATCGTTTTAACTTCCTCCCAGGCAACCAACCCCCTTATTCACGTATCGACTCAAGACCAGGGAGCCAACTCGCTTCCTCGAAGACTCATCGTACATACCTGCCAGGCGGACTTCAACACGTTATTCACAACCAGTCTCATCTACTGCCAGCCATGCCACCACCCTTGAGCATGGTCTTAACTTCGCGCCAGCTGACCAACTTCACCTCTATATTCACAACCAGTCTCATCTCTAGCGAGCCAACCCCACCACTCTCAAGCACTGTTTTAACTTCGTGCTAACTGACCTACTTCACTTCATTCACAACCCGATCTATGTAACTATATTATAGTTTATTCTCGTCCACTCATTACTTGACTTTCTATAGTGATTATTCTCCTGATTTTCTCTACAGATTGCATGTTATATAAATATTCATCTCTCTACCTTCACTTCAATATGATTCTCACCAGCTACAATTATAACTCATCTCACACTTCACCCTTTATTTATTAATGCCCACGCCCATTCATCTCCATTCATTTTAACTTCCAGATTCTCTCATCTTCACATTGTAAATATATACATTACCCATCTCATCTTTCATCTTACATCTTAACATCACACTATATGTCATATTTTGAACATATGGAACCTACTCCCGCCGATCACAGCCAACAAACTGCAAATGAACAAAAACCTCCCACTGATGAGGAGTCAGTGACTCATCTCTGCAGCAGCCACTCACATCCAAGACACCTTAGCAACTCAGACATCATTTCCCGCCGATCCATATACTTTAAATCCAGATACTATAAATCCAGATACCTCATGCTCTACCCCTGATTCTACACAGCTTCCTTCTATCCCTGTTCCTTCAACTATCGTTAACTCTCCTGCCTCACTTCATCTCCCTTCTCCACTACATTTAACTACCACTACTTCCTTTCTCTCTCACTCACTTACTTCAGTAACTTCCACGCTTTCGCCAACTCACACTCTTCCATCCATGGCTCAAACACCACCTACCCCACAGTCCATCTGTCTAGATGATGCCAACCGTCTCAAATTTACCGGCGAGGACTCGACTAGGTCAGTTTACGATTTCCTCTGGGAGGTAGAAACGGACATCTACAATCGGCGAATCACTGATGAACCCCTCAAAGTCTCTTCCCTAATGGGTCAATTACACCAAGACAAATCCGACGTAGGAGCCGCGATCCGTGCAGGTCATTTCGATGACATTAAAACCTTTGATGATCTCCACAAGGAATTCATGAAGCTATGTTGCTAGCATTTCAATGCTGCATCTCTCATTGGATTAACTAATCTCCTCACCCGGATGGAGGAGGACATGACAGTCCAAACTCAAAATGCCAAATTACACGAAGCAGCGGCTATGAAGGCCACCAGTAGCGAGATGTGCCAATTGTTAGTAGGCACGAAATGGATAGAAGTAAATGGAGCTCCTATGCTTTCACTCAGAAACTTTGCAGATTTACTAGGTTACCTGAGTTTCTTGAACTGGCTTGATCCTCGACAAAGAGAGATAGCTTTAGAGATAGGTTTCAATCCAGGAGAAAAAACTGTCTATGTCACTAAAACCATCCAAGAAAGAACAGGTTCGAACCGCACGCGTCAGGCCGCAAACCGCCCCTCGGTCTCCCAAGTCAGTCACACCTCCATTCCATCAGACTACTAGTGTTCGCGTCCCGCTTCATGAGGAAAGCTTAACACTCACCATTCTCCTACCTGGCGTCGTTCACCAACCGCCGATCGTGATCAGTCTAATGTCCAACGGAACAGACAATCTTTGGTTGTTTGCTGGCACTGTGGTAACCCTGGACATCGAGAATCCAGTTGCAACCGTAAACATATATGACATCACTCCCTCCCGAGGTAGACACCTTACGCCTTCCCGCTCACGTTGTCCTACATGCAAGTATTATAAGACTAGTATTACTCACACTACTGAGGAATGTAATTACCTAAACCGCCGCCAGTTGGGGAAGAAACGCGCCCGTATTGGACCAATATAACGTAGCAACAGAACATCAACTCCCCATTCGCCATGTAGGCCCATAACTTCCTCAAGCTTAGTCATTCTATGATTGAATAATGACATACAAACATCGTTCTTCATGGACACAGGATCTATTGTAAACTTGATCTCTGATACCCCTTTAACCCCTTAACCATGGGTCGTCACTTCCGTGACGCTCGGATGCAATGGATCATACCACGGGGCGTCACCTTTGTGATTTTGTGTTGTTTTGAATTCGCCTGGGCTTTCAGGTGGTGACTTGTATCATCTATCAGCACTGCCAATGTCCAACAATAGTCAGAGCTGCTAATGTCATCAGTACTCCAATCCATTGTTGACAATTAGCCATTTTCCCCCATTCAAGACTCCCCTCCCTACCTCCCCTCCATTACCCTCTCGTGACGTCTGCTCAGCTGCTCTGCACTACGCAAATCTTCCCTGGATTTTTCCACTAATTTCATCCATTGAAATGAGCCCTATGCCCTATTCTTATACCAAATAATATATATATATAAAATGTAATTGATAGTGCCATACACCTGGAACTGGCTAATTATCTCTTGGCAACATTCAACCTGCACTCATTCGCTAATTTCCCCTGTTTTTTTCCCCATGAAATATACCGTATGAGCTATTCTCGTAGTATAAATGTATATAAGAAAGGAAGGGAGAAGCCTGAGTGATATTTATATTCAACTGGAACTACCTAATTTATTATATATTTTCTAGATTCCCTACGACTTATTTCTTAGCATATACATTAGCAGCTGACATTTTCAACTCTTGGCTACCGAGATACGTACAGTACATTCAGTTCACTCTCATCCTTCAACGTGTAAGAACGTCGCAGTCGCGCCCCTCCATTTCTGCTGCTTTTGCTCCCATTATAAAAGGCCCTGTGACCTCTACCCCTACTAAACATCGTTTGGGAAGCGGTAAAGGACTGTAGATATATATAAGTGTAATAACGTACTTGAAAAAATAAAGTGTGAGTGTGTACATGAGTAAGAAATGACAGAATACCAGTGGCGAATTAGCGCGAGTGGGAGGCTCGTACGTGCTCGTATTTTACACTGCTTTCATTTTTTTTTTAGTATGGATTCCAAACTACTTGGAAATCATTGAATAGTGTTTCTAGTGATAATATAAGCCAGTGATATTCATATTACGGGATGTCAGGAAGTGTAAAGTGGAGACTTAATTACCCAAGTTCAGAAATCTCCACAAGTCCTACGGTAGTCGACGAGTGCTAAGAAAACATCCCAGGAGAAGGCTGAATGTATGTGCCATATGCTTATTTAATTATAATATTCTAGGACTAATGACTGATTTTTGGCAAATATTTTTAAAAAGTCAGTCAGAGTTCGGATTTTCCCCATGGGATGGGCACGGCGCGCCTCCAACAACCCCGCGGTTTAAGGGTTAAACATCATTACAGGAACAAACAAAAAGGTCAGTTTTCTTGAGCCGCCTGACATTCGCCTATGTGGTGTAGAAGGGCTCAGAGTTTAAGGTCAAGGGAAGAGTCACTTTGGAGGTACAACTAGACAAAGCCAGATCCCGTTTCCAACAGAAATTCACGTTACTAACGACTTGAGATATCCAGCAGATGGCCTTATTGGCTTACCCACCATGGCACAATAATCCATTGCCTTATTACCTGCCTGTGGTAGTATAGACATTTCTGGGTTCCCAGAATACAGCATAGAATGTCCCCGTCCTGTACTTGCAATAAACACAGTCATTTAGTCCCCCCTGAATCCAACACTATCTAAGAGTACAGAGCAAGACTGGCCATCATCATCATCATCTGAGAGTAAAGAGATCATTCCACCACTATCTGAGAGCAAGGAAGTAAATTCCTCAGCACCTGATGATACATCCTCTCAACATTAAAAAATGGCCCTTTCAAACTCCTCTAACAACAGCACTACACCCGACTTAGACGTGTCTCAGTTAACTACCTCATAGAGTTTGACTGAGTTTCTCCAACACGCAGAGATGAGCCGTGCAGTAACGAATACATGCACAATTTTGTTTCCGCATGAGTTCACCAAAGTCTCTGTTCGTTTTGTAGGTGCGAAATAAGGAGTGGGTGTACCAACATTACCTAAGACGTGTTGTGTGAATGGTTTAACTTATGATTCAGTATGGTGCACTGTCTTAGAGGACATCTTATGCTACCTGTACTTGATAAATGTCACTAATGCTCCACTGAAGCTTAAAAGTGGTGTAAA
>JAGKTI010023392.1:0-14823 GCA_018397915.1 Birgus latro
AGACAGGGGCGGAGGAGGAATGGCAGTTGTTTAAGAGTGCTGTGGTGGGGCATGCGGAAGAGGTGTGTAGTGTGAGACGAGTGGGTGGTGGTGTAAGAAAGGGAAGTGAATGGTGGTGCGAGGAAGTAAGTATGGCTGTGGCTGAGTAGAGACGTGTATATGAAGTGTGGTTGCAGAGGAAGGATGAGGTGTCATATGAGAGGTATAAGGAAAAGAGGAATAGGGCGAGAAGGGCTGTGCGTGATGCTAAAGTGGCAGCACTGAAAACATAATGTGTTCAATCTGAAGACCAAAAAGTAATCAAAATAGACATCATCAGTTTGAGTACTTTTTTGTCTTCAGATTGAACACTTTATGTTTTCAGTGATATAATGGGAATGGTACAATAATATTGTACCATTCCCGTTATACGTATCACTGAAAGCGTAAAGTGTTCAGTCTGAAGACCAAAACGTACTCAAACAGATGATGTCTATTTTGATTACTTTTTGGTCTTCAGATTGAACACTTTATGTTTTCAGTGAGCAGATGAGAGGTGGGGTAGGCGGTTGACTGAGAATTTTCAACAGAATAAAAAAATGTTTTGGAAGGGGATGAAAAGGGTGCGAAAGGGAGAGTCTGGGAAGGAAGCGGAGCAAAAGCAGAGGACGGAAGGATGTTAATTGAGATGGATGCAGTAAGGAAGAGATGGACGGAGTATTTTGAAGGACTGTTAAATGTAGAGGAGGAAAGGGAGGGTGAGATTGTGGCAGATGGAAGGGTGCAAGGAATAGATGTGTTGGGAGAGTTCAATGAATTTTTGATCACGATGGAGGAAGCGCAAGAGGCAGTAAAGATGATGAAAACGGGGAAAGCTGCAGGTATGGGTGGGTGTGTTGTGGAATGCCTGAAAGGTGGTGGAGCGTCTATTGTTGACTGGTTAGTAAGATTGTTGAATGTGTGCTTTGTGCAAGGTATGGTGCCAGTTGACTGGGCAAGTGCTTGTGTGGTCCCATTGTATAAAGGTAAGGATGATAAAAATGAATGTACTAGCTTTAGAGGTATAAATCTGTTGAGTGTTGTAGGTAAGGTGTATGGTAGAGTGTTAATTAAGAGAGTATGAGAGGGTACAGAGAGAGTGATTGGTGATGAGCAGTGTGGCTTTAGGAGAGGGAGGGGCTGTGTGTATCAGGTGTTTGCTGTGAGACAGGTGTATGAAAAGTATTTAGCGAAAGGTAACGATGTGTTTTGGGCGTTCGTGGATTTAGAGAAAGCATATGACAGATTTGATAGGGAGGCTTTGTGAAATGTTTTAAGATTGTATGGGCTTGATGGCAGGTTACTAAAAGGAGTGAAAAGTTTTTATTTAAATAGCAGAGCGTGTGTAAGAGTGGGAAATACTGTGAGTGATTGGTTTCTCGTGAGAGTGGGGCTGTGGCAGGGATGTGTGATGTCGCCTTGGTTGTTTAATATTTATATGGATGGTGTTGTTAGGGAGGTGAATGCAAGAGTGTTAGTTGGAGGGCTGAGCCTGGTGAATGTTGACGGTAGAGAGTGGAATCTGAAGCAGCTGCTGTCTGCAGATGACACCGCACTGGTGGCTGATTCAGGGGAGAGATTGAGACAGTTGGTAGTGGAGTTTGGAAGGGTGTGTGAAAGGAGGAAACTGAAAATAAATGAGAATAAGAGTAAAGTGATGAAGTGTACGATGTTGGTAGATGGTAGGTGGATAAATATACTGTAGTTTTGAATGGTGAGTTGCTTGAGGAGGTAGAGTGTTTTAAGTATTTAGGGTCACATGTTGCTGTGGATGGAAGAATAGATGCTGAAGTGAAGTTTAGAATGAATGAAGTTGGAAAGGTGCTGGGAGGAATTAAAAAAGTGTTTAGACGTCGTTCACTTTGAATGGATGTAAAGAGAAGGCTGTATGAGGGTATTGTGGTACCGACTGCATTATATGGGGCTGAAACATAGAATATGGGTGTAACAGAGAGGAAAAGTTTGAATGTAATGGAGATGAGGTGTCTGAGGAGTATGTGTGGAGTGACGCGTATGGATCGAGTGAGAAATGATGAAGTCCGAAGGAGAACTGGAATTGTTCGGGAGATGGTTGATCGAGTTGACCAGAGGGTGTTGCGATGGTTTGGGCATATGGAGAGAATGGATAATGAGCGATTGATGAAAAAGATAACTAGATCTAATGTGAGAGATGTAAGGCTGAGAGGAAGACCACGAATAGAATGGGTGGACAGTGTGTAGAGAGCGCTGGATGCGAGAGGGTTGTCTGTTGAGCAAGGAAGAGTGGCTGTGCGTGATAGAAATGAATGGAAAGAAACTGTGAATGAATAAATGATGACCCAGCCCTGAGGGGATATTATCCCGCATTTTGTCTGATCAGCTGTTCAGGTCAGGTGCGGGTAAGAAGATGGGTCCATTATGATGTGGCAGGGGTAAACCAGCTTTGCTGTCGGGCCCTGTTGCAGATGTCACTGACTGCACTGCCTAGTTGACCCTCGTGCGGTGTTGTGCGGTGAGGATCTGTCCCTTCTCCCCTTTTCTTGGGGGAAGCGGCCTAGGTATATAGATAGATAGAATGTTCAATCGTTTTTTCTGACCATTTTAAACTTTTTCTATTAAACTTTTTGAAGCACCCTTTTAACCAAAGTTTAAGCGTATTTTCAAACTATTTTTTGTACCCTTTTAAAATTCTTTTTAAAACTTAATCAAACTTTTGAGCTGTATGGAATAGAGGATATAAAATACCACATTTCAGTGTATAAATATACTGTATTCTTACACTTTGTCATGCTCGCATTCTTTACATTCCTTTGCCACGCTGGTTCATAGCTAATTACAACCACAATACATGTACAAAACTAGGTATTCTTTTGAACTGGACCAAGGAGAATTTAATCTGCCCACGAAAAGTTGTTGAGTTTCAGGAGCAACAAAAGTTCAAACGAGTCGTCATTCAGCGCTTCGTGGTGTCCTTGTACATGAGTGGCAGCGCTGACCAGTGTTTCTACGGGGGCAAAAAAGTTTAAAAACTGATGAAAATTTCAAACTTCCAGAATCGAATACCAGTTTAATGAAACTTTTTCACCGTATCATTTTAATCATTTTCCAATCAATCAAACTCTCTGAAAACCCATTTTGAACGTTTATATGTTTAAATGATTGAACATTCCTGATATATTATTTAGAATAGGGATATGGGTTTTGTAGCAGGTGGGTGCACTTACTGCCCAGTCACTTGATATAATGTTACCCTCTGTTGACTTAACACTGAGTGACAAATCGAAATCTATTCAACAGCCCGCAGATCCATTTACTATACTCGATGGGAACCAGATACCTAAAACACGACTGCTCGTCTCGTGGGCTAACACCAACCTGATGTGGCCGACAGGGTAGAATCCAAAGTGTGGTTAGCGTATTTTGCTCACATAATGTCATTCAGGAGAGAGACTAGTCAGTCCTCTTTAAAGATCGGGACAGACAAACAGCCTCTGAACTACTGATGAGGAGATAAATATGTGGGTGGTGGATGGATTGTTTTAATTTTTTTACTGTTCATATAAATATTTTAGTGTTTCCTCGTCGGTTAAGTAATTTATGTCAGGCGTTAATCGCATTGTATGTAAGCTGTAGCTATAGCAAAATATAGAAACTATGGAAGGGTAATTTATCAAGCTCACGCTAGCAGAGCGAGAATGGGAGTTGTGTGTGTGGGGGGGAGGGGTTCTGTCTATCTGTCCTTGTGGTAACAAAATATGTGATATTTATCCGATTTTTAACAAAACTTGGCGAAAGGGTTGAAGGACAGCTCATGAATAAAGTTGTTTTTAGAACAATAAGTCAAAAGTCAAGGTCACATGGGTTGGTCAAACTATTCTGACTACACGATCAGCTAGAAAAGTTTTTATCCAGTTTTGAGCAATTATGGGGAAATGGTTAATCGTAAAGCAAATAATGAGGTTATTAAATTTGGATAGCAATCAGTCAAAAGTTAAGGTCATACCCGTGTGTGTGTGTGTGTGTGTGTGTGTGTGTGTGTGTGTGTGTGTAATTCACTGCGTCGGTCAGGATCACTTGATGGTCGTGATCGTCAGCTTTTACCCTCCCGGAAGAGAGCTGAGAGCTCATATAGTCTGATTTAAGGGCAAGGCCGTGACCTTCACACACGCACACACCCATCCCCTTGCTCAAGGGGGACAGTAACCACCTACTTCGTCAGTGAAACTTTTACCAACCCGAGCGAGGCGCGAACTCCAGTCTACCAGACGGCAAGAGAGAACGTTACCACTGAGCCAGCGATTGGTGTGTGTGTGTGTGTGTGTGTGTGTGTGTGTGTGTGTGTTTGTGTTTGTGTGTGTGTTTGTGTGTGTTTTAAATAAAAAACTTTCGATCCGGTAATATGCAATCTTGATGGATGCATTGAGGATCAACCAAAGAGTAGGCCTATTGTTTTTAGAACATTGTGTCAAAGGTCAAGGTCACACGACAAGGTCAACTTAAAAGGTGTTTATCTGATTTATACCAAGCTCTGAGGAGGGATTGAGGTAATGGGAAGAATAGGAAGGCTCTATTTTTGAGAAGTGAGTCCCAGATCAAGACCATAGGGAAAGGTCAAAGGCCAAGGTTATAAGGCAGGGGCAACTCACACAATTCTGATCTAATTTGAGCTAAACTTGGAGGATGGGTTATGTGTCAGGCAAGAACAAAGGGATCCACTTTTGATAACTATGAGCCAGAGGTCAAGGTCACAGGAAAAGGTCAAAGCTGGACATGTTTTTCAATAGAAAGAAATAACTACAAGTTTTGAAATGGTATGGACCAAACTTGGTGGACAAAAAAGAGAGTAAAGGCGGCTAGGAAAGAAAGGAACAAAGATATAAAGAGAAGAGAACAGAGAGAGAAATAGTGACAAGAAGACAAACAGAAAGATACATAGAAGAAAAGAGACAGGCAAACATATGCAGACAGAAACCCAAGCAGAAACACGGACACAAACAGACAGAAACACAGACACACTGGCAGACAGATTCACAGGTAGATGTACACAGACGGGCAGATACACAGACTGACAGAAACACAGACGAGCTGAAGCATGAAAAGAGAATATGTATACAAAGACAGACAGAAAAACAGTAAGAAAAAAACACACACACAGACAAAAAAACGGAAAAACAGACAAAAAGGCAAGCAGAAAGAAATGCCGACAAAAAAGATAGAGAAATGAAAGAACAGACAGGTGGAAAGAAAGAAATGACAGAGAATGATTAATAGGCAGAAATACAGAGACAAAGAAACAAACAGGTAAAGAGATAGACAGACAGACATAAAAAAATTAAGACTGACGGACTAAGATTTAGAAAGACAGACAGACAGACAAGCAGAGAGGCAGATATTTACAGAAAGACAAAGAGAATGACAAACAGGAAGTCAGACAAAAAAAATGGACAAAGGTAAAGAGAAAGACACAATGACAAAAGAAAGAACAAAAGAAATGAAGAAAGAAGTGAAAGAAGAAAGTAAGGAAGAGAGAAATAATAGTAATAAAAAGGGTATGCTTCATATTCCCTTTCTCATATCTGTTCCTAATGGCGTGAGATGTGTTCAGGTGTGTGATCCTTTGCTTCATGAAGTATTCTCAGATTACTGACTCACCCAGTGTTTGTTCACCTGACCTTTCTCCAGCCTGTCTTAAACTTCACACTGCACTGGAATAAAGAAACTTTTGCGGGTGACTGTACGATGATACTACTGAGCTCTATAATATGGAGGGACTTTCTCATGGTCAGCGCCGCGCAGTTTGTATGTTCGCCGCCATGGCCCCAGGGCGTCGCTGATGCAGTGACAGCCATGTTTATGCACCACGCCTGAGGCCAGCGCCTTTTGAAATCATCCGGTGAATCCGGATAATATAGTGCCATGGTCCACTGTGCAGCTTACGGAAGCAACAGGGAAACAGAGACAGCAAGCTAAGAACAATGTTCTAATTGCATTACAATGGTGGAGGCGATGAGTGACGTGTTTCAATATGGCGGCCAAAGTCAAACGCTCGCTGCAGTGATAGCCCCTCCATATTATAGAGCTCATTGGATATTACTCATGATACCGTCAAAAACTTTTCAAACAACTTCTGGAGAGGTTTCGTAATAAGAGAGGTTCCAGTCTTTATTAGCTGCTTCAGTACGATGACTCATTTAATTCCTCATACAGAGAACACATTTTTTAAAGCTTTCGGGAGACATAGCAGCGAAGAGTTAGTAGGAATACGCTATGACACAAGTTAGAAAATACGCAGAATATGCACAGTCAGTACAGAAAACACGTCTGGGAACTGTGGAACACGTGAAGTAAACTGGTGTATCGAGTCTTTTCAAGCTACTGATAGTTTATTGAGTCTTAACTGTTCGTTCACCTGGTTTTCTTGCCCACTGTGCATAGTCCTCATTGTCCGGTTATATTTTTCACTTACATTAATGTTATTTTATTTTTGTTCCTGCCACCACCATGCCATTTTATTCACTTTTTGGTAATTAATGGATTACGTAAATACNTAATAATACTAATAATAATAACAACAAAACTTTTTAAAAGCCTGTTTTGTCTGACAAATTTCCGAATTGTTCAGCGTATGTGTTTTTTCACTAAAATAAAACATTACAGTAAATCATCTGATTCATTACTTTGATCAAATGCACGTAACAGTAACAGACAGTCTGCACCTTGGGCCTTCATCTGTTTAAAATCTATCTATCTATTGCCGGATGCCATAATCCCTTACCGTAAGGGGTGGCCTTTTGACTTTGAGTTATTTGTTTTACAGGGAGGGGCACTAACCCTCCACCAATCCACTTGTTGACACATAGGGAGCACGTATGGTTTGGTTCAATGGTTACCACCCAGCGTTGTAAATGGTTTCTTGGCTTACAGGAAACCATTTGGCTTGTCACTCGGTGTAAGGCCACCTGTAAAGGAAAGAAAAGCAATAAGAAGTGACAAGAAAGATGGGAGAAATATGAAGAGAGGATGGCAGGCACAGAAAAGGAATGATAAAGACTAAGGAAGAAGTAGGCAGCACTACATCAAGTGAATGGATGATGGTGTAATTACGAATTAGAAAATCTTTGGTCGCGTATAAGCATACATGTAGTCAGGTATGTCACGTACCGGTATTTATGATCTGTACAGATCTAAGTACCGTTTGTATTACTGTAACCAACAAATTATACAGAACTGATGCAAAAGAAGTTGCAGTTCAGGTTAGTATATTGTATAGACACAAGAAATACTGCTTTGTTAGTATTAGTAGTCACTATTGTTGTTTGTCTTGTCCGTATATAGCCATTAGGTTGAGTCTTGTTTTGTACAGTCAATAGGTTAGAAGTTAGAGTCAAAGTGGGCTACCTAAAGGTGAGTCGACACATTGCAAAGAAATACTAGCAAACGCTCTTTATCAAAGGTGAATGTTCCCCATCTCCACCACCTCCAACATCGGTTGTGATTTAAATTCGTTCATATTCATGGTACGAACTCGAAGGCCGAAATTCACGAACCTATTTACGATCTGGTGCCTCTTGCAACAGTGTTGCCTTTTTGTGTGTGGAAAGATAAGGAAAAATATCAGAACTGAACCGTAATAGTCAGGACGATTCACAAACCTACTGTCAATTCCATGTCGCAGCATTTACTTTTGCAAGAACAAGAGATGGGAGGAATCAGAATCATTGAGTTTTTTCAGAAAAATTATATCAGTTGCGAGAGGCAGTTGATTGTAAGTTTGTGAATATTCGTTAAGTGCTTGTGTTCGCGCTTCGCTAGGTATGGACTCATTCTAACAAGTTCTAGTAATCCCTGAGTTTTTTGTAGTGAAGTGCAGTCTCATATGAGGCAAGGGTAGTCATGTAAATCCTAAAGCGAGTAAATATGGTTCTTGTTACAGTTATAGGTCTCAAATTCTCAAGTAAATCCTAAAAAAAAAAATTATCTTCCTGCATTTTGACAGTAACCCCGAAGTATACTGCATTATCATTATTATTATTATTATTATTATTTTCAGATTTTGCTCTAGGCTGAATGTCAAGGCATGGAGAGTTGTTATTGTCTGAAAGTACGTTGCTATATTCCAGTGGTTTATTACAGTCACGCTGTCCACCGGTCTATTTGACTCCAACCCTTGAAACACACACACACACACACACACACACACACACAAAGTGATAGTTCAAATTGGTTTCGCCGATTTTGAAGCATTTTAATACAGATAAGTCGGGAAGTTTAGGTACACTAATCTCAGTTCAAGTTCTTTTATATTACTTGAAAATTTTGGGGCCAAAGAATCGAAACATAGAACTTTTGCAAAGTGAAGTCGGCAACCTCAGCTGACCTTATGCACTCATAGCAACGCACGGTTTGTTGAAACCTGATTTAGCAGAATAGGGAAGAGAAACGAAAATATGCGCGGCCGCCATATTTAAAATCGGTGAAATGCGACTAAAAATAACAGCTAAATGTGCTTCAAAACAACAGTGTGCTGACGAACATAAGGAACCCTAATCCTAATCCTAATAAATTACAAGATAATACGACTGAAAACGTATAAACAGTAATAAATAAACCGTAATTAACCTAAAGACATCTCATAGGCTGTAGTGTATGGTAAAGCGAAATCGCTGACGCTGTAAATGGGTGGGAGGCAGAAATGTAAGGTTGAGTAAAAGTCATACTACGAAAACATTGATTCAAGATTAAAGATAACTCATAGCTGAAATATTAGTCCTTTCACCACTATGACATCTTTTATGCTTTATTTTTCCTGGAACCACATGTGTTTCCTTAACACTTGGGAACTTTTGTAGTGAATGGGTTATGTAAAAATATAATCGTTTAAACTCCCACAACGCTAGGTCTCCCCACTGCGAAATAAAATCCTAAGGTGTCAGCAAAAACGGGGTAAAAATAGCTTACCATGATGAAAAAATATTTTGATTCAACTACTGAAGCTATGTAGCAGAGAAAGTTGGAGACAGATATAGCGGTAAAGAATATTTTAAATGATAGAAAGTTTTTTTTTTTTTTTTTTTTGGGAGGGGGGCTTAATGGCCATCGTCCGCTTGAGGGACATTAGGCCAGCCAAATATATGATGAAAGGTAATCAGGGCAGCCTCACATCACTACTGGCCGAGATCTTACCGCAGTCGTGGCGGAAGCATATGATAGAAGGCTCTCAGATCGGCTAGACGTGCCTCCTCCTCGCGAATGATCTGGATGGGTCTGATCTCCTCACCCATGTCGGCAGCCCGGAGCAGGTCGTAGAGGGTGGTGTAGGTCGTGGCTCCGAGCTGGTACGATCGGGTGTGGGCATCGAGGGTTAGGAAGTGGCGGTAGGAGGCTACATCTAGCCGATTCTTGAGGTCGATGATTGGAGGGCGAGATGGAGGGCCCTCTGCTGCTGGAAGAGGGGAGGACTCACGAATCTCCTCCTCGGCCGAGGAGCCGGTCGACGCTTCCTCGGCCATGGAGGCAGTATCTGAAGACTCCTGCCCCTCCTCCGTCATCGATGGTTGCTCGTGAATTTGCGCCGTGGTCTGAACCGTGGTCTTTCACATTGCCGGGTCGTCAACAGAAGAGGGAGTGACAGTTTCCCTGTTGAAGGGAGCCTCGAGTCGCAGCCTCTTCCTCGGGGTCTGACGAGGGGCAGCAGATCGTCGCTGCCGGGCCCTACGCTCCCGTTGGCGGGGAATCGAGTGTATGTCGCGGGCGAAGCACTCTGACAAGGCAAGGCAGCCCGTTCTCCTCAAAGATATTGGGGAGGAGAACGCGCAAAGCCCCCTTATCACCCCCACAAAAAGCCTTCGCCGTCGCAACACACATCTCCACGAGGAGATTTAGTTGTTTAGGATTCCCAGGATCCCTAGCCTGATGTCCCTTGGCCGTGAGACGTCGTCGTGCGTGAGCAGAACCCTGCACGGCCACACCCCCCGGCCCAGTAACATCCCGGGCCTCAGGACCCTTTGGACTCCCAAACAAACCAAATTCTACCCGCTTTCCATCACCTAGGGAGCGTTGGAGGTGTCGTGGATTCGGCTTAACGATCGCCGAACGGTGCACGAAAACATCAACGCCAGTATCCTGGCGTTTGATGAAACCATACCCCGCACTCACGTTAAACCAAACCACAGCCCCCTTGATCTTCTGGGCTGCAGGAACCTGTGGCTGACTTTTAGCCCCCCTCAACGGGTCGCAGGCGTTATCGTCAGCTCTGACGTCTGGCATGGTCGGCTGCTGGATCCTCTCTCTCTCTCTCACCTCCTCCCCTCAATCCTCTCTGATAGAAAGATGAGTTATTCTGCATATATATAGCTTGTACGGCTAGCCTCTTGTGACAGGAAACATTTCTAAAGGACAATGATTGGATTAAGAAACAAGTGGACGGCGTGAACAATCTTAGAAAAAAAAAAGAGCGAGTTAAATTACTTCATTTTCTTTGGAGGAAAGAAAATTTAGTAATAATTACAGGAATAGTCATATAAATTCTAAGCGCAAACAGGACGATGTAAGCATACCCTCATGTGCCACTGAAATGGCTGAGGTTGATTTAGTGCAAACAGAGGTAAGAAGCATGATTTTACAGCAACAATTGAGGCACAAATTACTAAGCATACTTTTAGCAGCTTTGCCTATGCAAGGAATGTAATTTAATATATTGTATAAACATTGTTTCGCATCACAGATATTGTAAAGGCATGCACATTTCGAATATTTCAAATATTGGAAGCGGAATTCAAGTTAAAAGAATTTAAAAAAAAAAGAAAAAGCATGAGTTCACAAAGCAAATGAAGTAGGAATATAACCATGGGAAAGACTGTAATGCGCAGGTTAAATGCGAAAGGATGATTTTTGCGAGTGCAAATAAAACAGAAAGCATAATTTGATAGAGCGCATGATCTAAAAGTGTATCGTTATTAAATATATAAAAAAAATAAGAATTTAATACAGAAACAGCTAGCAAGCACTCAGAGAGCTCATATCTCCGCCAGTGCCGGATCTGGATCCGGATCCGTCCCAAAATTTAATCAATTCTTTCTTGATCCATGGCCCACCCTCCCACAAAATTAAGATGAAATTCATTGAGAACTTATATGGTGCGGCATACATAGGATCCGGATCCGCCCCATAATTTACCCAATTTTCTCACTGAAATTCATTGAGAACTTTTGAAGATATCGTGTGGACAAAGAAACAGACAAACAGGTGAATACGTAACCTCCAACTTCGTTGGCAGAGGTAATAAAAGTGAAATTTCATGTGCAGATAGAATACAGTGCGCAAACAAAATTTCGTATACAGTAAGTAGTAAAGATCGAATTTTATAAACAAAGGAAATGGGAAGCGCGATTAAATTTCATAGTACAGAATAGAAAGCATATTGATTTTAATACCGCAAATGAATCAAAGCGAAAGTCTATAAGAATTTCAAACGCAAAGATTTTAAGCAATAAAAAGTTGATACGCTCTTAGATTTAGGGCCTTATCCTAGATGGCATAGGAGGCTTCGTAGTACGCTTTTCTTTGCGATATACTTATTACATGTTGATCGTGTATGTTATCTGTGTAGTGTAATATTGGCATAGGTTGCATCAGTAACATGCAAGGTCACAGCGACGTGAAGTGTGAAGAATAAATCGCTAAGGAAGTGTTATGAAATCCCAAAAGCCACATAGAATACATGACTAAGGAAGAAACGTTTCGAAATCCCCAAAGCCACTTAGAATACGACGCTGGCATGGTGGTGTTAGAAGGTGGGTACGACCGTGGATAGGAAGTTAGTGATGGATACAGGACAGGTGGGGTAGAGGTCGTGGCAGTTGCCGTGGTGCTGTCCGTAGTACTGCGCCAGGGAGTAGTCGTCATCAACTTCACCTTCCAGGTCGTTGAAGGACGTTGTCGTTGCCCTGAAGAAAACAGAGATACATTAGCATTCAGGCTTCTATGACTCGCTCTCAACCGAAAAAGATTCGTCAGGCTGTAGGCTAGCTGGAACAGAATGCTGGAGTTGAGCGTCGTCGTCGGTGTCACCTTCCAAGTTGTCGAAGGATCATGTCCTCGCCTAGAGAATGAAACATAATCTTAACCCCATCAGCACTTTAGCTTTTTTTTTTCTTCTTACTATAAGGGATTTTTTTTCTTACTATAAGGGTTTTTTTTTTTTTTTAGGAGGGATATCTGGCAATGTCTCTGTCAATGCAGTGGTTAATTAACTCCAGAAGCTCACGGTCTGTACAAAGCTGAATAAAATTCCGTTTATTATTTGTGTCCATTTGGCACTATGCAATTTATTCAACCCTTTAACCATGCAGTTTTAATTGTTATTACATCTAATCTATTTGTCATTCACATTCCATCCTAGCTATTTTACAATTTTTCAGCCATGCTGATTACTTCTATTAATTTTCCACCTGCGCCATATTTTTTAATACCCTTTTCATCTCTGCAGTTAGTTTTGCTCATTTTCTGATCATGCTCTTCCGTATTTTCTTTTTTATGCATTTAGTTGTTTATCATTTATTAGTTATTTTGACTTTTCGCTGCGGTTGGTGCACCTGCGTATTTTATTCACGCACACACCAGATGATAATGTTCAGCTGAGTGCAGTCCTAGCAACTGAAGCTTCCTCGAGTAACCTTTTCATTCAGTGGTAGCCTGCAGCAAGGGCTGATATTTAGGCCAACACTAGACGATTTTGTTCAGTCGAGAGAAATCATATGCTGAGTCAAATCAGACAGTATGTAGTTTATTTCTGTCATGCAGTTTATTCTCAGGGTGAAGGAGATATAAACAATCTCTAATAGCCCCTTTATCCAGAGGACGTCTTTTATAATTTATTCGTTGTATCTTCATATGATTTTTTTTTCCGGCCTAGCAGAGATTCCGAACTGTACCGGTTACATAAAGTCTTCGTTAACTCCGTCACCTTACTACATCTCCCATAAGCTAAAAAAAAAAAAAAAAAAAAATCGTCTGGCGGTGGTCTGATTACAAAGGAAAAAAAGATGTGTGATTGAAGAAGTCAATCCCCACATTATAATGACGTGCGAACACTGTACTCATTTTAATGGAACAGTATTTATACATTCAGGCTGTTGTACTCACTCTCAGCTCAGTAAAATCGTATGGCATCAAATGAAATAGATCATTAGTTTCTCTATCATGACAGGGTTAATGGTGGCAGTATTAAATAAGGGTCCTAGAAATCACATTCAGTTGACTAAAATCGTCTGGCGTTAGCAAAAATGTTATGATTACGCTAATATCATGACAGTATTAACTCTCAGTAAGCTAATGGTGACAGTATTAACTCTCAGTCTCCTATGGCTCTTTCTCGGGCCATTGAAAATTACCTGGCGTTTGCTGCAAGTACTACAGTTGTCCCGACAGTGAGTGTTGTTGGACACTGCTTGTATTTTGAGCCCTAGAATAATGGAAACACATCACGAGACAAACACGCTGCTACCGCGCCACCGTGTCTCTGGAACTATGCTCTTCAGCTTAATGTCTGCAGCCACAGAACGTTTTTTTTTTTTATTTTGTTCTTGCTATCTCTTGACAATTTTGTTCTGTTTAGGAGAGATTCAAACTGAAGGGTTAGGTACAGGATGGCCCATATATTGCACACACCCTGCCATTAACTAGGAAATGTTCATGTGTTGCAGGGACGGTTCAGTCGGCGTTACTGATGTCCACCGTTCATCGTTTTCTGCTCCCATAACCCGTTCCATGCTTTATAGTGACTTCTTTACGTCCATTAACTAAGGTACTTCATTGATGGTTTCACGAAGCAGCCTAAATCTCCGAGGTCGTCACACCCGTAGACTGAGCCGTTCCCACAACACATAAGGCTGAGGATCGCATTGTACGGACCACCGCATATACAGTAAACTTCACTATCCTAAAAAAATAAAAAATAAAAAAAAAATAAAAATAAAGGCCTCCCCATTTTTTTTTCTTTTACGTGTCCGACTCTGGGCAAAGGCTTCAGGGCCTATTCCCAAGTCCCAGTGGTCCTCCTTGGGGCCCAGTAGTCCTCCTACATCTCCACATGTCACCACTTCGGCGCTAACACCCACCATCCATATTGAATACATGCTAGGGCTGTCTCACATGTCACCACTTCGGCGCTAAAACCCACCATCCATATTGAATACATGCTAGGGCTGTCATACAGGACTGGTGTACCCAAGTTTAATGCATTCGCCTGGAAATGTCAAAAATATGCAGAGAAGATGCTGTACATCAACTGATTCAAGAAGTTTAGTAAATAAAGAAGAAGATAGAGACAAAAATTGGTGTACTTACTTTAGAATGAAGTTGAATACCGTATATCGCTGAACAGTCTGTACTACATAATAACGGTAGTAGTAGTAGTAATAATAATAATAATAATGATAATAATGATAATAATAATAATAATAATAATAATAATAATATGACTGGTGCACATACGTGAGGATGAGGTTGACCACTTCCCCAAACAGCCCGTGGTCAAAGGGCATCTCTGCCACCTCGCAGATGGTGCGTAGGGTGCAGGCGTGACCGTCATAACCCAGGCTGTCAGTATTAATAACAACCGTAATATTATCAGTAACAATAACGTGAAGAACAATAACACAAAATAACAACTGTAGTACTATCAGTAACAATAGCAAGAACAATATCATATACAAATGGGTAAGCCATCATGGAAAACTTGCACACAATGAATAAATAAACAGACGCAAACAGAATAAACATATAGTTGCACACACACACACACACACACACACACACACACACACA
>JAGKTI010023393.1:0-14822 GCA_018397915.1 Birgus latro
ACGTGTGTGTGTGTGTGTGTGTGTGTGTGTGTGTGTGTGTGTGTGTGTGTGTGTGTGTGTGTGTGTGTGTGTGTGTGTGCTGCAGCTTATCTATTGTTTTTTACTGTACTGTACTTTGTGTTTTTATGTTCCACTGCCAAAATTATTTGTATCAATTCTCTACCTATCTGCCTATTGCCAGACACCTCAATCCCGTAAGGGGTGGCCACAAACAAATCGCCTCCATCCCGCCCTGTCCAACGTGATTTCATTGTCCTGATCCCAGCCCACACACCCCTCTCTCATATACTTCTCCACTCCATCCCTCCAACTCATCCGTGGCCTCCCCTTCCCTCTCCCCCTCTCGACCTCACTCGCATAGTTTCTCCTCGTTTGACTCTCGCTTTCCATTCTCTCCACATGGCCAAACCACCTTGGTGTACGTATTTCTCATAACGCTTTCTGTCGCAACCACATCCACACCACAGTGCTCCTTCACTTCCTCAACTGTCAGTCTGTCTCTCCACGTAACCCCACATGTTCCTCTCAAGTAACTCATTTCCACTGCTCTCACTCTTGACTTGTGTCCTTCCAACAAGGTCCAAGCTTCACTTCCATACGGTAGGGTTGGTATCAATACTATGCTGCAGCGACTTTTCTACATCCATGCTCCCTTCCCTGTTCCTTATTACTGCTTTCAAAGATCTAGCAACCTTTCTTCCCTGTTGTACTTTTTCAAGCACTTCATCTAAACTTCCAAACTTCCATCCTTACTCATCACGCTACCCAAGTAATTAAACGCACTCAGTTTCTCCATTTCTTCTTCATCTAGCCTCACTGTACATTCAGTGGCATCATTTCTCTCAAAGACCATAACTTTACTCTTCCCTATATTTACCTTTAGATTCTGTTTCTTACACACCCTCCCGAACTCATTCACTAAGCCTTGCAGTTCCCCTTCGTCTTCACGGAACACTACAGTATCATCTGCAAACAACAGTTCAGGGAGTTTTCAAACACTGCACTCTCTCATTAGGGCTGCTCCAACATCCGCTGCCCTACACTGTACCTCTTTTATAACCCCATCCATATACAGATTGAACAACCATTGGGACATGACACATCACTGTTTCAAACCAAGAGAAAAATTCACTCAGTTCACTATCCACACGCACTGCAGCCTTAGCATCCTCATACATATTCTTCGCGACATTCAACAACTTCCCATTTACTCCACATATTCTTAACACTTTCCACGTTCCTTGTCTAACAATCCTGTCATATGCTTTCTCCAAATCCATGAAGACCACATACAACTTCTTTCCATCTTCTAGAAACTTATGCATTAAAGACCAATGAATGAATATCTGATTTACACATTTCCCTTCCTAAAACCTCCCTGTTCTTCTCCAACTAATTCCTTTGTTATTTCACTAACTCTGTCAATAAGTATCCTACCATATACTTTTCCTGTTACACAAAGAAGACAAATGCCCCTATGATTACCACATAATTCTTTTTGCCCTTTTCAATCTTACAGGGTAATAATTATATCTGATTTCAGATTCTCCGGACCAATCCTCCCAGGCCAATCTGCGCATCTTCCATATCCGTCCTACTAATCTCCCTCCCCCATGCTTCAGCATTTCACCACACACTCCATCAATTCAAGGGGCTTTCCCAGTTATGACGTTTTTCATTCCTCTACTGATTTCTTCCTCTTTTCTCATCTCTTCCCTTCTCCCAGTCATACCCCAGCCACTTATACTTGCACAACTTTCATTTTCTATGTTAAACAATTTCATAAAGTGTTCATTCCATCTGCTCACTTTTTCTCCCTTCTCCTCTAGCAGTCTATCATTTTTTTTTTATCTCTCACTCCCTGACCAACTTCTTTATCATCCTGTCTAGCACTATTCACCTCTTTCCAGACCATTTTCGTACATTCCCTCCACTTTACATTCAAAATCCTTCCAAATTCCTCATCCATTCTCTTCTTACTCTCTCTTACTAATCTTTTCACCTCTCTTCCTCTCTACACAAATCTTTCTTCAGTCTCTCAACTTCCTCCACGCCTGTGTCCCAACCACCCACTATATACTTTCTTCTTTTGCTCCACAACCTGTCTTACCTCGTCATTCCACCATGCTGTTCATTGCACCCGCTTTTGTCTTCTCTTCACACGACAGTCAACCTCACATGGTGCACAGATTTCTTCTGACAATATCTCGCACACACCTTCTACCTCCCCTATCTGCTCCAGATCATATTGACCCAATCGCTCCATCACTTCTTTCTTATATTCTGCCTTTTTTTTTCATCCTCTTGCAACCTTTCTACCCTCCTTGCATGGACTACTTCCACCTGTCCTTCACTTCTCCTACTCCTCCATTTCATCTGAACCTTGACTTTCACTACCACCGTGTTGTGGTCACAAAGTCCACTCCCCCAACCTCTGTATCTCTTGCATCTATTACACACCTACTCATTTTATCATCCCCCCCCCACACACACACATAATCATTGCCTTCCGTTCATTACCCACCCTTCTCATCATTCGCCACATTTTCCTGTGGATCATTGTGTGTCTAAATGGGTATTGGCCATCACCAACTCCCTTCCTGCACAGATGTTCACTAGAGCACTGTCACTCTCACCCACTTCTGCAAGCACATCCAACTCACCAACTACTGCCTCCAGCTTCACATTCCCTACTTTTCCATTCATATCTCCAGTCAAAAACACTGTCTCATTCCTTTCAAACTTTTCAATGTATGCTTCCACATTTGTCCAGAACTCTTCTTTCGCACCACTTGCACAATCTTGCTTTGGCATAATAAACACACACAATCACCCACATTTTTGTAGTCCAAGTTTCAATTTTACCCACACAATCCTTGAGCCAACAGATCCATACTCTCTTATATTCTCCTTCCATCTCTTGCACGCAAAAGTACAAACTCCTTTTGACCTCTCATTCTCACCTACTCCTGCGCATACACCCCATCCAGTCTCTCATTCTCTCACAGTCTCACTTCTCCATTTTTTTCCAATTATTACATATACGTCCACTTTAGCACCCTCAGTGTATACGATTGACACACATTCGGCCATATACATAATGACTGTCACTGTAACGATATGAGGACGAAATAATTTCATTAACCCAAGGCGTCCTGTCGACATATGGGTACGTCGCGACGTTTTGTCACAGCTACACCCATCGACGTACCGGTACATCGCGCAATTGCAAGGATCATAATTTGCACAAATTTCAAATTTCACGCTTGATTTTGGGTATGTAGGCGCGGATGACTTTCCCCCATCTGCCACCAGGCGGGAACACTCGGCGACCCCTCGTGACCTGTGCGTGGCCTCACCTCGTCCTCTCACCTCCCAGCAGCGACCCAGGTCAGACAAAGCACGCACAGGCCTCTCAGACGACCAGATTCAAGCCACCCTTGATGCCTTCACAGGCAACAGTGATTCGCCCCTCAATGACGAGGTCGCGGATAAAGATTATGTCCAGCCTGAGGACGAGGAAAGCAGTAGCAGTGATGAGGAGGTCCCTTCGCAACAAAAGCAGCGCAACATAACGTACCGCGCTGCTAGAGAGGGCCTCCCAGCACCTAAACAGCATGGTAAGACCTCTATTGAGCCACTACGTGATATAGAGGGAGAAAGCGAGAACGAGGATGAGGGCGAGGACGAGGAGGGAGCCGTGGGATGTGCTGCCTCGTGGTACGGCCGCGAAATTATGACCCATCGTGGCCCCGAGAGGACAGCATGTCGCATACTCAGGTATGTGCCTAGTTTCTTATTTGGGGAGGGCGGAAGTGGTGTTGAGGGAGTACAAAGTGAAAGGGAAAGTCTTGTGGCAGAAAGGGAGAGTGGCAGAAGTGAGTCACTGCACTCACGTGGTGGTGTGAGGGAGCGGAGTGGACCAGGTGCAGCAGTGAGTGAGCGGGGTGAATCACGTGGTGTGGTGATGGAGCGGGAAGGTGAGGATGAGCCACTCCCCAGCACTCTTATGCTCCCCAATATTCCCAAACCTACTCCCCACAGCCCCCTGATGTTCCCCAAGGTCATAAGGGTAAGGGTAAGGGTAAAGGGCGAGGGAAGAGGAGCGCGAGTAGGGAACCCCTTCACTCTCCTCCTCCCCAACCTCCCCCACCATCATTTCCTCCCCACCCCGACGAAGGCGACGATGGGGGCGATGTGACGTGGAATTGGGAAGATGGGAGTGATTTTTCTCCCATAATTCACCCCTTCACTGAGCGGGGACGAGCAGGCTGCACAGCTCCTGGAATACACCGTGGCTCAAGCAGGCTGGATTGTTTCCACTTGTTTCTCGGTGAGGGTTTTGTCCAGCAAATTGTCGACCAAATCAACAGGTTTGCAAGCAGCCAGCGATGTGAGAGTGAAAGACTGGGCACAAGGAGCAGACATTCGATCATTTATGATTACCTTGATTCCCTGTCAGAGATGTTCATATTTATTTGCCTGGTACTTATGATGGGTATTTTACGTAAAAACAGAATTCCGTCATACTGGACTATGGACCCTCTAATGCAGACACCAGTGTTTGGCAAGATCATGAGCTGTAATCGGTTTCAGCAAATCCTAAGCCGCCTCCACTTTTACGATGCTGATGATCCTGCCAATGCCAATGATACTGATAAGATGAGGCGAATTAGGCTGGTTTTTGATCACCTAAGGCAAACATTCCATTCCTCATTTTATCCCTATAGAGACCTTGTCATAGACGAGGGTCTCGTGTTGTGGAGAGGCAATATTTCTTTTCGCCAGTATATACCCAGCAAAAGGCACCGTTTTGGCTTCAAGATCCTTATGTGTGACTGTAGGACTGGGTATGTGCAAGACAGTCTTGTACACCGGTGCACAGACAGACATAATAGAAGATCACAGCATTGGACTCTCAGAAGCAGTGGTGAAAACAATGATGGAAGAGTACCTTCATCGTGGTCACGTCCTCTACCTCGATACTGGTACACTAGCCCTCTTCTCGCTCGTTATCTACACCTGCATGACACGGGACTCTATGGTACGGTCAAGGTGAACAGGCTACACATGGTCAAGGTCGGGCGGAAGCTAGACAGAAATGAGGTGGTCTTCTTCAAGGGTAACATCCTGGCAACAGTGTGAAACCACAACAGGGAAGTCTGGCTCCTATCCACTGTTCACCGATCTTTGATGCGCCGCACAGAGTCCGTTGATTACCGTAGCAAGATCTGGCGCCGCATCTGGAAACCTGAGTGTGTTCTGGACTAGAACATCAATATGCGGCTCGTGGACCAGTCAGACTCCATGATATCCAGTGTAGAGTGTGCCAGGACCACGATGAAGTGGTACAAAAAGCTCTTCTTTCACCTGCTGGACATAACTACCCTCAATTGCCACCACCTGCATGCCCTGACAACAGGTGTGCAGGAAACCTTTGAAGGTTTTGTGCGGGAGCTTTGACGGGAAATTATTGCAAAGTATGGCGAGGAAAGGACTCAGCAAAGACCCATCTCTGCCCCTATCGCCCAAACTCCACTCAGAATTTCCGGCCGCCACTTTCCCACTCAGATCCCTCCTCAACCGAACAGACCTAGGCCCCAACACAGATGTCATGTGTGTGGTAACTCACGACTGAGACCCAACACTCAGAGAAAAGACACCCGCTATGAGTGCGTAGAGTGTGACATGGGTCTCTGCATTCACGCATGTCTCAAGGAATACCACACATGATGCAGTTCTGAGATGGTGTGATAGCGATAAGACGCTCAGGAAAGTATGCGATATACAGACGCTCAGTATAATTATAAGACCTGTGAATATGTAAATGTATGTATAAAGTGGAAACTGGTATAATATAGGTTGAACATTATTTTAGTGCATAAAATTATTCTAAGTCAAAACATTCCTAGCGAGTGTGTAAAGATGCGATATTCAGACGGTCTGTGTTTATAAGGCCAGTGAATATGTGAATATTAGTACAAAGTGGAAACAGGTATAAAATTAGTTGATAAATATCATTCCTAGCGAGAGTAAAATGGTGCGATATTCTGTCGCTCAGTGTAGTTATAAGGCATATATATATATGTAATTATCAGTATAAAGTGTAAACGGGTGTTCTGTTACTTGAAATGTGCAAAAAAATATTCTAAGTCGCAACACTAGTGGTAGCAAGTGTGCTAGATACATGATTATGCGATAGGAGTGCGCTAAATATCGTCGTAAGGATTGTGAATACGTGAAAACATTTACATTGGTTGTAGAATGTTATAATGGCACTGAACGAATAATATGAAACTAGAAAAAATGTTATGTTGAAAGACGAGTCATAGCGAGTGCGCTGAGTATGCCATCATATGCAAGCATTATGCTAAATATCATCGTAATGAATGTATTCAGCTGAAACCTTTTATATAAAGTGAAAAATGCTAAAATGTAATTAAGACAGTATTATGCAAGTAAATAAAATAAGTATCCTGAAACAAGAAACTTAGCGACTCAATGTTACGAAAGTGACCAAATTCGCTATGCTCGTTCAATGGAACAATGCTTATTTTTCCTATATATCTTATTGAAAACCCTTATATTGTTGTTCTATTTGTTGATTAGATCGAAATGAATAAATGTAGAGGTGTCAGTGTTTGTTTCTCCCCAAATCACCTACCATAGAAAACGTACGAGCCAGACTCGTCACTGTCAGAATACGATACCTGCCCGGGGGTGGGGAGTGGGGGGGGGGGGCCCCCCTTTTGACCCCACTTGGAGCCCGGTAACCAATTTCTTGTGCATAATCCTTTGTTTTTCAAAAGTGGTTGTTTTAGCCCAAAAAAAAATTCCCAAAAATGCTTGAGACTGGGGGGGTATCGGAGGTTGGAAATCGGTAGGGACGTGACGGGATAAAGCAGCGAGTCTGTGGTTCGTCAGAGCCGATCCTTGATTCGTTTCGTTCATCCAATAATGCCAGGAATATAAACCTTATGTCTAAAATGTAAGGCTTAAATTGCCACGCTAATATTAATTAATGGACGTCCAAAAACCACACACAACCTGTCCTTGTAACACAAGGTCCAACTTTCAGTACATATGTCACGTAACAGCTTAAAACAGGATGAAATAGTTGCCATGTATACTGAAGTTTTTTATGATTTGTTGGTGCTTAATGCAGAAGTGTGTGATAACATGTTCAATACATAACGGATTATTTCATCATTACCTAAGTGTATGTTGGTTAACAAAGATCGGGAGTGGGGGGCGAGAGAGAGAAAGAAACGTTTGAAGACAGGAACCCAGAGAGAAGGGTGGTGGAGGTGGGAGCAAAAAAGGTTGAGAAAAGGCATCACATCTTTCAACAGATGTTGTTCACTAAACTATACTTATTTGTAACATAATATAGGGCGTAAGTATATAGACAATAACAAATAATACATTGTAGGTCTTCTCTCATTTCGTGCCTTTCTCGTACGTTGTGGATTACAGCACAGTATTACACACTGAATACCAAACCAATAACAAAATGAATGTGGTAAATACTCGTAACATAATTCAAATTCTCGGCCCACCTCAGGCCATCATCAGGAATTGTAATTGTCCTATATAGTCACCACAGACAATGAAAAGAAGAACCAGGACTTTATTAAAACAAAACTGAATAAAAGCAAGTAAAATCAACCCTCCTCCCTGTACAAAAGCTCAAAAAGAAATGCCAAGAACCAGTCAGGGAAGACCCAAAGTAACCTACTCAAACCCCCAAACCGAAACAACACTTGTCTGTTCGAACACTAAACCCCCCCAAACTAAAGCAAACAGACCAACATCACATAAAGGTTCGAACAAAGAATCCATTACGTACTATTAGCCACATTAATTTCTGGCCTATACTTTTCTATTAGTAATTTTTCCCCTAGTAATGCATCAGCTGAATTACTGAATTTAGCTACTATCTGAAAATCATTGTAAGAGAAAGGGTGGTCGTGGCTTAATGAATGCTCTCTAATAGCTGAAAATCCCATCTGATGTAAATATTGCCCTGTTCTGTAGCTCTTTCCCATATGTTCAGATATTCTTATTTTGAATGAACGAGTTATACATCCAATATACCCAGCCTTACAGCTAGGACATGTAAATTTGTAAACAACATCTGAACATAGGGAAGCAGGTGCCCTGTCTTTGTGATTGACAAAATTCTTTATCTTAAAGTCATTAGTAAGTATAATCCTAAAATTTACAGACGAAAACTGTTTTATAATTCTTTAAGTACCAAATTGCGAAACTGATGGCTGATTTTTCCATAGAAAGGCATTTTAACATTTTTAACCAATTTTTTTACCTCAAAACATACTGATTTACTTTTGAGTTTAGTATAGAGAAAAGACTTTAAATACTTATCACATATGTGTATCTGATAATTATTGTTCAGAAAATAATCCTTAAGTTTAAGAAATTCGTCATGCAAAGTTACATAATTTGAACAAACATTGTATGCTCTAGTCAGTAAAGTTCTAATGGAATAAGTTTTGTATATCATCGGACAAAAACTGTACCAATTTAAGACTTGACCTGTAAAAGTTGTTTTTCTCTGTAACCCTTGTTACTAGTCCTTCATTACTTTTAGCAATTTTTATATCTAGAAATGATATACTTCCTTTATTTTCTAATTCACATGTGAACCTGACATTTTTATGTTGTTTATAAATATAATAAAAAACTTGATGAGCCTCTTCATTACTGAAAATTTGAAATAAATCATCTACATTTCTTCTAAAATAAATAGGTATAAATTCACTAGGACAAATATTTAACCATGTAGTCTCCCTATCGCATAAAATTCGAATTATGTTACGAGTATTTACCACATTCATTTTGTTACTGGTTTGGAAGTTGCGATGTCCAAGATCGCCTGCAGATGTCTTACATTAAATACCTTTATATACTTACCCCTGCTTGTTCTGATTGTCTTTAAAAATAATCATGACACATTGTAACATCACCAGCTTCGGCCGTTCCTCATCTAGTCAACAATGCTTACACTGGGGATGGGGTAGGGGCGGTGGGTGTGGGGTGTTCAATCGCCTGGTCGTTCACTGGCCGCGACTCCGGCTATTAGGGGCGAGAAATTAGTGCATTCGGGTGTACATGTATTGCACGTAAATGGGTGGTTGCCACACGCCTTATACTGTTGGTCAGCTCTGCTCTACACGTTTAGAGAGTGTTTTACAGGGCGTGGAGGTCAAACGACCTGGAGGGCAAAGAACTGCTGTAGGTGTGCATGCTTTCTTGAGTTGTAGAGTGAGATAACAAATGAAGAAATTTGATGCTGGAGTGGCTTTGCTTGTGAGCGAAATGACATCGTATAAACCTCGACAGGAAACAACCATTTGAGGGCAAATGAAAGAACATACTATTGAACTGCATCACCATAACCCTTGCCAAGTTGCATTTCGCATGAGGCCAATGAAGGCCTGCACAGGCCAATTTGCAAGCCTCACATGAGGAAAAGTTTACAATGCTTATAAAGCAATGATGCAGAGGAGGTAAATTACCTTATAAAGAATGAGACTGGGAGGGGTTATATATGCCTGGTCTGTGGAGCAAGAAAGCCGATAGATAATTTGGTGCTGGAGTGGCTATATTTGTGAATGAAATCACTTTGTGAGAACCTGGGACAACCATCTGAGGCCACACAAAAGAACATACTGTTGCACTGCATCCTAATATACCTGAGGGCTTGATCAAACTCTAGGTGGACTGACATACAACCCACCCAACCTTGTAGGCTTCGAGCAGCAAGGCAAAAGTATATGCACGTGTTAAACTCCGTTCTTTTCACCTTTGTTTCGTACAGATTTTTGTCCTTTGTGGTTGATTTCATGTACCGTAGCTCAGTGGCAGAAGACAGTACAATTAAGGGTTGATGACTTGACAACTTTGTCAACAGATTTTGCAACTTTTAAAATCACTCATCTACTTCTTCTGCCGTTTAACGACTTGGCGGCATTTTAGCTTCTTTTGCATGGCGACATTTTTGGTAATTATTTTACCAACCCAATATTAGAACAAGTAATCTAAATCCATCAGCTAAATAATAATCGTAATATGAATAAAATGGGTACACGTTATCCATAGTGCTTGTTCGTGCCCTGGATGCACTCGAACTGTACCATTCAGCACGCCAAATTAAAGAGAATATGAGAGGTAGGTTCACCACCCCCGGCTCGTGAGGAGGCTTTGACGTCAAGGTCAAGGATAATAAGAGAGAGAAAATGGGAGTATAAAAGAAAACGAATGTAATGGTATACCAATGTAAACTGGCAATTTCCAGATCATTTGGTAGATGTTTGGAGTTGCTGTGCTCTCAACCAGTGATCTCTGTCAATATTTTCAGTTGTTTTACTCACAATCAGCTAGCTTACAGGCACCTGTGATGTCGGATCTGTGTCTGTATGACCCCGTATACGACATTCTTATATTCTCTGAAGACACAGTTCTTCTTGAGGACATATTGTATACTGTAATATCTCAGGAACATAGCATTAATCTTTTCATTGTTCTGCATGCAGTTTAGGATGCAAATATAAGTAAATCATATAGGCCCAGGAGCTCATATCACAGGGCCTTACTACCTCCTGAGACCATCAGTCTGGTTTATATGTGACGTCATGTGCAGACCGAGACACGTTTTAGCCCCCCCCCCCGGGGTGTGAAGCTGCCTCATATTCTCTTTACCTTGCCTGTTTTTTTTTTTATGTGTCCGACTCTGGGCATAGGCTTCACAGCCTGCTATCATGGCCCAGCAGTCCTCCTACATACCATGTCACCACTTCGGCGCTAACACCCACCGTCCATATTGAATACATGCCAGGGCTGTCTCATTCAGGACTGGTGTATTGGTATTAGCAGGGGTATTTTTACGACATGTCGGCGGGTCTTCTGGTAAATCACATTTATGTAGGCAATAAAAGCATTGTTCAGTCAGCAAACACATCCACATATGGCACCTTTCTTTATGACATTACCACCTCATCACTTCTGTTTGTTTCTTGCTCTGGCTTCTTTATTCCTTTGTCCTCCACCTCAGGAATCACTTTCACCGTGAATTTCGTCATTGGAGAGACCGTGGGGCAACATACCTTTACTGGCCAGCTTACTGCTAACAGGTGAATTGCCCAGTGTGGGGGGGAGGGGGGAGGGGAGGTTAGGTGGGTCCAAGCAGTATCCCTGCTTGACAGCAGGTAGAGGAAGGTCTCCCACATATACCTACCAAAAGTCACCCATGAAACTTGAAAATTGTGCAAATTATGACCCTTGCAATTGTGCGACGTACTCATACGTCGATGGGTGTAGCTGTGACAAAACATCACGACGTACCCATACGTCGATGGAATTCCTCGGGTTAATAAATTCTTGGGAGAAGCTCAATATGTCAAAAAATATAAAAATGTTTGAAGTAAGGATGAATGATCGAACAAAATTACTGAATTATTTGCACCAGTTAACTTGATTTCCTCTGCTTTAAGATCATCACAATAAAATAAATAAATAAATAAATAACAGAAAACGACTCGGTAGTGAGTTTTAAGGATCCACACGCTTATTGCCTCCGCCAACGAAGTTGGAGGAGGTTATGTATTCACCTATGTTTGTCTGTCTGTCCGTTTGTCCAGGTCATATTTCCAAAAATTCTCAATGATTTTTAATGAAATTTTGTGGAAGGATGGGCCATGGGCGATGGAAGAAGTTATTAAATTTGGGGGCAGATCCTGATCCTGGGCGGAGTATCTCGCACAATACCTCCGAAAGTTCTCAATGAATTTCAATGAAATTTTGTGGAAGGGTGGGCCATAGGCCAAGGAAGAATTGATATAATTTTGGAACGGATCCGGATCCGGACCCGGAGTACCTCGCACATATCTCCAAAAGTTGTCAATGAATTTCCAGGAAATACTGTGGAGGGGTGGGCCATCGACCAAGAAAGAATTAAGTAAATCTGGGGCAGATCCTAATCCGGATCCGGATCCTGTTTAATGATAATGGCATTGGCAGAGGTATAAGCTCTCTTAGAGCTTTCTGGATTGGGTTATGGAGTTGAGAGAGAAATGAGGGACTGCAAGCTTCTTGATGAGGCAGACATTCGTAAATAGTATAAACAGTTTCTTGCTGAACTTGTAAGAAAAAACTGTGCAATCGTTTGCCTGATAACATTTGAGTCTTCCGGTCAATATCATATATAACTGCAAGTGAATGTCTGCAACCAATTAAACTAGGGAATCTGGGCATGGCTCAAATGCTTCTTGGTGAAGAAAGCATTCTCACCCTCACAGACTTTCAGTGGCGAAAATTACACTACATAGTTTGGAAACAAGCTCAGACACAATTCACGTTTTGGTAGAAGTATCGGATTACAAAGATGCCACCGATGAAAAACTAGTGATCTTTCTGACCTAAGTCTATCAATACTCTCATTATCACATGATAATGATAATGCTGAGGGTGTAGTTAGCCAAATAACCATTGTAAAGTCAAAACTCAGCGACAGAATGAGCATGAAGTTTATGAAAGCATTGTTAGCCGGAATGGGCGGATGTAGGAATATTTTCAAGGTGTTGCCCATATCACTTTTCAGAGCAAAGAAGGTTAGGCATTCCTTTTCCCCCAGATACCTAAGTAGCGTTTGTCAGCCAATAATGGTTTCCATGACATTTGAATGGGAGAATTGAACATCATAGCCAAGAAAAGCTGCAATTATTGTCAGAAAAGTACTGTATGCTGATTCTGAGTGCGATAATGAAGGGTTGTTGCCCGGGAAGCAATTGCAACACCCCTGGATCTGCCAAAGTAGCCATTAAGTAGGGACTGAGACGGCAAGGAAAGTGCTGTCATAAATACGAGTTGCCTGAGGAGACCATTGAGAACATTGGCACAGTGGAGGTTTACAGGAAAATGTCGGGCAATAGCTCACAAGATCCTTCAACCTGTAGCCTGGCTATCGAGGAAGATAAACCAGACTGGGAATAGATTTATTTATTTTATTCTCCTTCAGTGTAAGTGCTAATGCTCATTGAAGTATTATTCGTAGAATTAACTTTACACCTCATTTTCATTATATTGATGTTCTGATAATTATGTATTCAGCCATGTGGGTCAGTTACAGTGTTTCATCGTTAAATTTATTGTAGTCTTTGTATTCAGCAAACTGCGAGTAACAACTTCTAGCGACTGTTAGAGACAGATCTAGCGATTTTTTTCCCATAGGTGTTAACTCCTTTCCATAGCAATGGTTGTAACTCTCAGCATATTTTATTGCCAGTCTCATAACTGACTACAGAATATGAAAATATCGCAACACTAGATTAAGTTAGTGTGAAAGGAGAGCAGTATTATAATTTAAAGCAATTGCGACAACGAACTGCCAGGTAATAACAAAACCTCTACATTCCTTAAGTGACAGAATCACTGGAACCGAGAAAAGAAGGTTTCCTTTTACTGACTCAACAGTTTTTACGAGACAAGCGCTTTCCTTCTACTGACTCATTTCATAGCCATTTTTTTTTCTTCCTTTCACTGACTCACAGCACTTCATCACCATTACACACATTTCCGGTGACGGTTTTAGAAGGCAACCTTTTTTTTTTTTTTTTCACTGACTCAAAACACTCTAACTCTTCATTGCCATTTTGTTTTACAGTACATTTTCCTTGACAATTTTTACAAGGCAAACGTTTTCCTTTCACAAGCAGCAACACTTCATCGCCATTACTTGGCATATGACCCTGGCACTTACTCCATTTTTTTTTTCTAATTCGTTTGATCAATCAATGATCGTCAATACAAGGCAAACGCTTTCCTTCACAGACTCACATTTCATCAACATTACAAGGCAAACGTTTACCTTCACTGAGTCACGACACTCAATCGCCATTACACACTTTTCCTATGATAGTTTATACAAGGTCAAAGCGTCGAGGCCAATTACTTTCCTACAGGTTAGAAGTCTCATATTTATGTCAGAGTTGGGAGGTTGCACTGAGGAACAGTCCAGCCAGGAGAGATGAAAGAATTTCCTAATTTCTTATCCCACGCTGTATGCACCTCCAAAAGTCGAAAGAATTTAAAACAGAACAGTCTGTCGAGTTATGATTTAACTGTAGCAAAAAAGCTCGGCATACAAAAATATCAGTATAGGTCAGTATGTAAAATACAGTCAGTGTCCAGTAGGAGGCCTCTGTCCGTTTGCCTCTACTAGTAATTTTTGGACATCAGGTGTTATTACATCTGTAGTGTTTAGGGAAATGAAGGAAATCACAACACGACATCACATCATGCGACACAACACACCATACTCCCGTCTCACACCACCCCACACCACAAAAAATCCTCCTCCCCTGCCACATCACACTAAGGGCATTTACTGAAGGGTCCTGAAGCTTTATGTACCCAATAGTTTTGTCCTTGTAATTATGTTTTTGCTGCAACACGATAATTATATTCAGAATAGAACAAATTCGTACTGAAGGAGTTAATAAAGGATATACTTACCTTCTTTCTTTCGACAGGTGACTCATAGGCAAAATAAAATCACTTGGCAATAGCAAAAATAAAATAAATGGCTCATCCATAGGCGAAAGGGGTTAAAGCTCACCTAAGCCATCATTACAGTATCACCACAGATGTACG
Source organism: Birgus latro (assembly GCA_018397915.1). Classification (NCBI taxonomy): domain Eukaryota; kingdom Metazoa; phylum Arthropoda; class Malacostraca; order Decapoda; family Coenobitidae; genus Birgus; species Birgus latro. The sequence continues at coordinate 14,671 of JAGKTI010023393.1, forward strand.
TCGACGTTCAGCCGAGGTGGTATTGAACAGCAGTCCTAGTTTGAAGTGGCCCTCTTCCCTGCGACAATATATTCATATATTCATAGGTACCGACCTAAAGAGGTTAGCTGGATCTGTGTGTGTGTGTGTGTGTGTGTGTGTGTGTGTGTGTG
>JAGKTI010023395.1:0-14822 GCA_018397915.1 Birgus latro
TAAATAATGCTTGTGAGTGACACTGGTTTATAGTTTAATGGATCTTCTCTCTTCCTACTCTTATATATTGGTTCCAGATTTACTTCTCCAGTTGCATGGCACATCTCCCTCTATAGAAGAAGTGTTATTTTGTATATTTGTTTAACCAGGTGATCAGCACATTCTCTAATTTCCCAGCCAGATAAATAGTCAGGCCCCATGGCTTTTCTTACATCCACATTTTTCATTTTCTACAGTAGCTCCTTAGGTTCAAATTCTTTCAGACTTATTTTGTCCTGTTCTTTTTTATTTCAGGTCTCTGGAAATCCTTGTCCCTTATAAAAAATGTCAAGAATTTTCCATTCATAATCTCATACATGTCCCTTTCTTGCTCATAAACTAATTCTCCAGCTTTTAGTCATACGGTCCCTTCTCTTCCTTTTATTTTGCAATTTATATTATAGAATAATATACATATGTAATATACAAATATAGAATAATATGCACATAATTATACATGGTATAGAGGGAACGGGGATCGTGTTGAAAGAAGCCTGATTGATTACTTGCTCGTACAGAGGTCGAAAGTGAGAATGGTTGCTGATTCGAGGGCCGTGAGAGGACAAAATGGAGGTCTGTCAGATCATATGATTGTGGTATGCAAGATCAAGCTGAGAGGAGTGAGGTGGATCAGGAGAGAGAGGAAGAAGTCAGGGAGAAAGACTGAAAGTTGAGAAGCTGAGGATCAAAGAAATGGTAGATGAATACAGGATCAAAATAGAGGAGGAGTTAGAATCAGTGAATTGGAATGAAATGGATCTGGACAGCCTGTGGAATGCATAAAGGGACTGCTTAGTTAGGAATGCTAAAGCAGTGTGTGGTGTGGCAAGAGTAACAACAAAGAAGAAAGGTACAGCATGGTGGGATGATGAGGTTAAGAGAGAGGTGGAGGAAAATAGGAAGAAGTGGCTAGTTACAGGACAGGGGTTCAGTTGAAATAAGAACTGAATCTTCTGCCTGTGGGTGACTCTGCACTGAATGACAAGCCAAATGGTTTCCTGTACACCAGGAAACCATTTACTACGCTGAGTGGTAACCATACATCCAAATTTTGGTGCCTGGTGGTTTAGTGGGTAATTACGGCGCTCCAATCGGATTGAGCCGGTGAAGGTTTATATCCAAGGGATGGTTTGGGTTTACTGCTCACGTAATGCCACTCAGGGATGAGTGAAGCTGGTCACTCTCATCTTAAATGTCAGGACCAACTTGCCTAGCCCCGGGCTCCTACAATCCTCTGTGGGGCGACATAGGATTGGATGATGGATGGATGGATATATTGAGAGCAAGAAGCACATAAAGAGACTGGTGAAGAGGAAAAAGAAGGAGGTAAGTGAGGATCTGGGAAGAAAAATGAATACAAACTGCTCTGAAAATAGGAAGTTATTCTGGAATGAGGTGCAGAAATGTAGAAGTGAAAGCAGAAAGAAATATAATGGTGTGAAGGATGTAGATGGTAGATTATTAACCCAGGGGGATAAAGTAAGGACCAGAAGGAAAGAATATTTTGAAGCCTGATGAATGAGAATGGAGAGAGCAGAGCGGCTGTAAACATGATTGGTTTTGGGGGTATACAGAGAAGGAATGCAGTGCCAGGAGACGTGACACTTGCACAGGTGAAGAGTGCTGTGGGGCGGTTGAAGGATGGGAAAGCAGCTGGGGTTTGTGACGTGTATGCAGAGATGATTAAGTGTAGTGGAGAGAGTGGAATGAAGTGCTTGTTGGAGATTATGTAAGAAGGCATGGGTGAGTGAAACTTTACCAGCAGAGTGGAAAAAGGCTGTGATTGTACCCTTGTACAAAAATAAAGGTGAGTGAAGTGAGTGCAAGAATTATCGTGGCATAAGTTTATTGAGTGTGGTAAGGAAGGTATATGGAAGAATTATTATAAAGTAAGAGAGATATCAGAAGTCCTAGTGATTGATGAACAGGGTGGCTATAGGAGTGGCAGAGGCTGCGTGGATCAAATATTTGCAGTGAGACAGATAGCAGAGAAGGCTTGTGAAAAGGACCATGAGGTGTTTATGGCACTCATGGATCTGAAAAAAGCATACGACAAAGCGGACAGAGAAGGATTATGGAAAGGTCTGCACACGTACGGTGTAGATGGTAAGCTGGTAGGTGCCGTCAAGAGTTTTTTCGATGGTACTGAAGCATGTGTAAGGGTTAATGGGCATCTAAGTGAATGGTTCACGATCGTTGTGGGCATGCTGCAAGGTTGTGTGATGTCCCCAAAGTTGTTCAGTATATATATATATATGGATGGGGTGATGAGAGAAGTAATAACATGAGCAGTGGAGAGAGGGGTGGCATTGGTAATGAATGGTGATGGATGGAATATCTATCTCAAATTTGTTGTATGCTGATGATGCAGTACTGCTTGCAAATACCGGACAAGAACTTGGTAGGCTAGTGCAGAGCTTTGCATATGTCTGTGAGTGCCATGCCTTGGGAGTAAATGTAGAAAAGAGTAAAGTGATGGTTATTGAGAGAGAAGGTGACTCCCAGTGCGATGTCACAGTGAATGGAGAGAGACTGGAATTGGTGAGACAGTTCAGATACCTAGGTACAGTGATAGAAAAGAGAGGAAAATGTTCAAAAGAAGTTGAAAGTCGAATGACACAAGGAAGAAAGTAGCTGGCACAATGAAGGCCTTGATAAGAAACAGAGGCTTGAGTGTTCCAGCTGCACGAGGCTTACATGAAGGAGTGTTAGTGCCAGCTTTAACATATGGATGTGAGACTATGGTATGGCATGAAAATGAAAAGTCAAGAGTAAGAGCAGTGGAGATGGGACTGCTGAGGAATGTATGTGGAATACAGAGGGTGTATAGGATATGAAGTAATGTGATTTGTGTAAGATGTGGAGTGAGGAAGTCGGTGGACATCAGAATCGAAGAGAGTGTACCAAGATGGTATGGTCATGTGGAGAGAATGGATAACAATAGAGTGGTGAAAAAGGTATATCTGAGCGAATTTGAAGGAGGAAGGAAGCGAGGTAGGCCAAGGAGAAGGTGGAGAGATATGGTGGATGAGTGTGTGAGGAAGAGAGGTTTGGAAGTCGGTGAGGCTAGGGAACTTGCAAGAGATGGAGGTGGCTGGATGAATGTTGTGAGAAGAAGTGCATGATCAGGGATTTGACACCCCTTTTTAATGTGGTAGCATCCAGATTGACTATCTGATATGCTTATTTGAAGCTACAAAATTTTGTGAATGTTTTTGGAATATCCAATAGAGCCAGAATTCTACAGACTTGAATGATGAGTGAATGGAAGACTGGCCCATTGGATTGGGCAAATTTGGGCTGTCTGGACGTTGCTACTCCTCACCCCACCCTAGGGAGGGAAAGGAGGTCCGGATGATGATGATGATGATATTATAGAATAATTCTGAATCACTTCCACACTTATCCACAATGTTTTTTATACTGTATTTGGGTGCTTGTTTTCTTCTAATCCTCACATAATCTTTTAGTTTCTCCCATGCCAGTGTGCTTGTGTTTTCTTTTTTCTGTGTTCCATGCGTTACTTCTTTTTCCATTGCTGTTGTACATTACCACTGATTAATTCTTTTAGAAATGGGCATAGCCTTTCCATATATTCTGTTGATATCAGTCTTTCACAGGTTACCTCTTAATTTTTCTGGATTACCGTAGCTACTGGGCATTTTTATAAGCTTACCTTCGAAAGCTTTAAATGAAGATTTAAAATGTGTAAATATTTTGTCGATGTCAACCAGTAGCTAGCCATATCTAACATTTCTAACACATGTATTTGATTTTGAAAGTTGGCTGTCAAGGGTCGGATTGGGTTAGGTTAGGTTTGGATAAATCATTGTTTCTCATAGCTTTGATGTGGTTATTAGTGTTTTCTTTCCTTGTGTACATATGAGTATACAGTCGACCCTCGAATCAACGGACTAATAGGGGGGGACGAGTGTCCGTTGCTTGAAAAAGTCCGCTGCTTGAAAACGAGAAGAAATATAGTCTAAATCTCAAAAAATAGTAAAAGAAATATGATGGTATCGAAGATGAGGTGCAGCGAGACTAGCGCGGATATTTTTTTTTTTTTTTTTTTATGCAAGGAAGAAGGAACCAAAGGCCATGGGCCTGCATGCTGTTCCTTCCAAGAAAAAACAAAAACAATATGAAAGACAGCAATACCCCATTTTCTATGGATCTGTTATATTACAGCTTGTGCAATACACTACAGTATTGTGTTACAGTAATTTTTTGTGTTCAACTACAGTATCATTTGTTTTTGTACCTGTAAAGAGAAATACTGTATGTAGTCAGAAATGAAAAAAGATGTACGCTTACGATCACTAATTTCTGCCCAGGGCCGCCCCCTTCCTACCCCTGCATACCCAGGGAAGAGGAGAGGGGGGGGACGAAACGAGCTCCACCCGCCTCTACCCCAGCTCCCAACCCTCTTCCATACCCCTACCATCCCCCCACCCAACTCACCATTCTTAACTTGCAGTTACATCTCAAGCTGATTTCATGCTTAACGCTCTTGGTCCCACTGCTAATACAAGCACAGAACACTAGGATATGTTAAAAGTACAGTATATAACTATCAACACGCTTCTGCAAGAAATTAAAGCATTATGACGTTGACAGTAAAACAAAAACGTTAACAATGACCCCCTCAGGCCTCACGTGTTGGGTGCACTGCTTTGGACACACACACACATACACAGACATAGACACGTACACACGCAAGCGGTGTCAGAATCGGTAGAGAGACGGCCTGCAGTCATAATTGACCCAGGTTCGAATCCCGGCTGGGGTAGGGAACAGTTTAAGGATTTGAATTTCATAAAAAGCAGATTTTTCTGATTTACCAGATGACCCGCCGACATGTCATAAAAGTACCCCCGCTAATACCAGTACACCAGTCCTGTATGAGATAGCCCTAACATGTATTCAGTTTGGATGGTGGGTATTAGCACCGAAGTGGTGACGTGAAGATGCAGGAGGACTACTGGGCCTTGGGATAGGTCACTGACCCCAAGAAATAGGCCCCGAAGCCTTTGCCCAGGAGTCGGACACGTAAAAAAAAAAAAAAAGCACTCAGCACTTGAGGCCTGGTATGGCCGTTGTCGACGTTTTTGTTTTACTGTCAACGTTTTAATGTATTAACTTCTTGCTGCATTGTTCATAGTTATATTACATACTTTTTACATGTCCTAGTGTTTTGTTTGTGTATTAGTAATGTGACTATGATTGTATATTATGGGGTTAGCATGAGATGTAACTGCCAGTTAAGAATGACGAATGGGGGGTTGGGTGTGTCAGGGGTATGAGGGAGGGTTGGGAGCTGGGGTAGAGGCGGGTGGAGCTCGTTTCGTCACCCCCTCCCGTCTTCCCTGGGTATACAAGAGTACAAAGGGGGCACCTCTGAGCAGAAATTACTGATCATGAGTGTACCTGTAATTAAAAAAAATAATGACTCATGTCCGAAGTGATTCTCTGCCAGCAGATATTGTTCGTTGCTTCCAAAATCCTTTGATTCGGGGTCCATAGAATCAAGGGTCAACTGTATTTGATACATTGATGGGCCAGTTAGAGTGATGGTTGATAAACAACATGGCTAGTTGGAGAGATCGTTGGTAAACACATTGCTGCAGGCATCCCTGCCATTTCCTTAACCTTCTGGCCGCGTTAGGTGACTGTGATCTCCCTACTAATTATTCTTCATGACGCATCAGGTGACTACAGTCCACAGCTGACAAAAAACATATCCATACTTCATTCCCTCGAATTTGAGCTGCACGCCAACGTAGGATATTTTGCCCTCAGTTGCAGAAAAGAGTAAATAAGCCTGAATAACAATAATAGCCTGAAAGATAAAATAAAAACAGACTGATTATCATATTCAGACTGATTATCATATATTGTTTGGTTTACCCAAGTGAATCCAAATGATGGCTAGTGTTATGACTGATATATACTGTACCTCATAGTGGGTCTTACTGCACAATGAAATATGAACTGTTGTGGAAGGTAAGTTGGTTCTTAAGCATGATCATGCTGCTGAAATGTATTTTAGCAAAATGTGAGCAACGCAAGTCACTGTAGATGTAAAATTAGACAGTAGTAAAAATTAATTATTTTTACATTCTTTTCTCAGAAAATGACAATTTTCTCATAGAAAGGTGCATTTTGACCATTATCACAGTAAAAATGGAAACTTCATGGTCATTTCCTGTTAGAAAAGTAGCAACAAAGTCATAATTAGCACTTTGATTTTTTAGGGATGTAGGCCGCGTCCAGGGAATGACCGTGAAATGCTGGGTCGCAGCCAAAAGGTTAAATACTCCCAAATAGGTATATATTGTTTATTCCAATCACTCGCAGTCAGAAATCAACATTTAACTATCTGTGTGGCATGTGTGCCAAAATTACTTTCCTTGAGATCATGACTTTGTTACAATGTACAGTAATTGGAATCACCGTGCCCATTTGGTAAATGTTACAATGTACAGTAATTGGAATCACCGTGCCCATTTGGTAAAGAATTACCCCATTCTTTTATCTTTTCATGTTTAGTTCAGTATTTTGGAATGAATTTATTAACACCTTCAGTATATCCTATAAATATAAGAGTGCTTATTGTGCTCACCTGTAGCTTCACGAAATTCTTTCCAACTATATTCCTTGAAATAATTTCTCCATGCCATGATAATTTCTCCATGCCATGAAATCATCTTTGCTGTAATTATACCCATCTTTCTTATGGTTTTTCCTTTCTTCCTCCTCCTATTGCATGACCTCAAGTTCAGTTACTAAATGATCACATTTTTCTAAGGGACAGTAGTATTTTATATTTTTGGATATCATTTGAATTTTTTGTAAACATGAAATATAATCTAAATGGTTCATCATCGTGCCTCATCCATGTGTTCTGAACCAGTAGGTTATCTGTTGCCAGTTGATGTAATTACAAGGTCTGTCCAAAAAGCAACCAAATTTCAAAAATACAGTAGTGCACCAACCAGGTGGCATAGCGTGATCGCAATGGGAGCGCCTTGTAGCGGCTACTTTGAGCCTTAGTCTAATATTAGTTGCATTACGCCCCATCACTTAGTCATCGAGGCACGAGTACACATGCTTCAGTGAATGTGTGTTTAGTGCACTTGGCAAATTTTCTTCAGTTGTCTGAAATTGGCAACACTTCAGGATGGATTTCAGCTTTGGGAACAAAGAAAATTCTGTAGGTGTCAGATCCAGAGAGTAGGTTGGCTGGGGTACGATAGTCATTTCATGCGTCACCAAATAAGGTAAGGAGTAACGTGAGCAGTTGCATTGTCAGGGTGCAGCATCCAGGCTGTTTGTCCAGTGCACCAACCAGGTGGCGTAGTGTGATCGTAATGGGAGCGCCATGTAGCGGCAACTTTGAGCCTTAGTCTAACACTAGTTGCATTACGCCCCATCACTTAGTCATCGAGGTATGAGTACACTTGCTTCAGTGAATGTGTGTTTAGTGCACTTGGCAAATTTTCTTCATTTGTCTGAAATTAGCAACACTTCAGGATGGATTTCAGTCGTAGGAACAAAGAAAAGTCTGTAGGTGTCAGATGCAGAGAGTAGGTTGGCTGGGGTACGATAGTCATTTCACGCGTCACCAAAAAGACACAGGTAAGGAGTAACATGTGAGCAGTTGTATTGTCAGGGTGCAGTATCCAGGCTTTGTTTGTCCATGTCTCAGGCCTCTTCCTTTGCGATACCTCCCTCAGATGTTTCAGGACGTCCAAGTAAAACTCTTTATTGACTGTCAAACCATGTGGAACAGACTCATGATAAATGACACCTTTCCAGTAAAAAAAGATGATCAACATTACCTTCACATTTGAGTGACTTGTGTGTGTGTGTGTGTGTGTGTGTGTGTGTGTGTGTGTGTGTGATCTTGCAGCTCACTGCAACAACTGTCTTTTTGTTTCGTCATAGCTGTGCATCCGCGCTTCATCACCTGTTATGACATTTTTCAGAACGTTTTCTTCAGCATTCGAACAGTCAAACAGCTCTTGATTGACTGTGACTTGGTTCTTTTTTGGTCATCTGTCAGCAGACTCATCACAGATTTTGCAGCAACATTATGCATCTTCAGTTTTTCAGCTAAAATCGTGTGGCACGAACTTTCACAGACGTCTTCTTCTTCAGAAACTTCACGGACAGTCAGGCGACGATTTTTATAGATCACAGCATGCACTTTGTCTGTGTGATTGTCATCTGTTGACATGGAAGGCTGTCCAGATTTAGGATTATCTTTGATGGATGTTCTTCCCAATTTGAACCATTGGAGCCACCTGTGACATTGTGTATGGCTCTAACAATCCTCCCTGTAGGCGTGCTGCAACATCTGAAAAGTCACCATAAAAGTGTTTCCTGGTTTGAAACAAAATTTCACACAAACATGTTGCTCTTCAGGATCCTCCATTGTTCAGCTTGCAACACATCACCAAGTGCACTAAACATATGTTCACTCAAGCTCGTGTACCTCGACGAGTAAGTGTCATGACATGATGCAGATCTCAGTGTTGCTGCTACACAGTGCTCCCATTGCAATCATGCCATGCTGGCTAATTGGTACCCTATTCAAAATGTTCAGTTTCATTTTTGAACAGACCTCACATAGCTTCTTGTGTTTATATTATTACCTGCATCAGTCTTCTTCCAATATACCTCTTTGCAATTAGTTTCCAATTTGGAAAAAACATTTCTTCTTTGAGGTGGGGGTGCTCACCATCCACTCACTCATTGTAGTGCTGCTCTCAGGTGTCTCCCCTTTCCTTTCCTCCATCCTTCTTTCCTTCCATCCTCTTCTGTCTTTCTTTCCTTCATTCTTTCCTCATCCTTCTACCTATGGGTGACTTTACACTCCCTCTTCTGTCTTTCTTTCCTTCATTCTTTTCTCTTCCTTCTGCCTGTGGGTGACTCTACACTGAGTGACAAGCCTAACAGTTTCCTATACACCAGGAAACCATTTACAGTACATCCTCCAATTTTGAGAGAATATGGGCGACAAAAACCCTCGCAAAATTAAAATTTGCAAAATTGAAACAATTAAATATATGTATTATAGGCAAATTGGTCATCATCATCACAAGGTAGGCACTCTTCCCACTCTTTCCCTCGACTCTACCTCTTAATGTTACAATGATAAATGAAACAAACTACTGTACAGTAGTAAGAAAAGTAAACATCATAGGTAACAGACATGTCCACTGTTCACTGTTCTTTAAAATCATTCTCACTGTCAGTTCACCAGCACCAAACTCCTGACCAATAGCAGAGTTACCTTTACCTGCCTTTTTCCTTTCAGTCATTTCAGTTTGGTCCCCAAACTTATTTTCTTGTTCTTCTTACATTGGAGCCATGATAACACTCATGCAAAGTTAAACTTCTGGGATTTTGCGAGGAGCACCACGAAATTGCGAGGGTCAGCTACCTTGGCTGGGAACAGGGGTAAACAAACGTCACGGGGCGGCAGACCACTGAACTAGGAGGTACAGTACGCCTAGTGAACCATGACGTCACTACTCCACGTGGCAAAGTAGTGCGGAAAGACGCCTCTCCCACAACTCGACCTCGCAAAGTCTGTGATCGCTTGCAAAGTTCATAAATGTTCAAAATACATTACTTTTGGAAATACCTCGCAAAACTGGCGAATCGCAAAGTTAAAATTCACAAAGTTGAAGGATATACAATCGTCCAAAGAAGTGATGTCCCGATTCCCAGTACCTTTCGTTCAGAAAGTGGTATCTAGCAACTGTCACGGCCATGTTATATTTCTATATTGCACACCGGAAAGAACAGTATTTGGGCAAACAACACCAAAAAGTAATATATTAGCATTTTTACCGTGTATATCTTGCATTACGGAAGAGGAAACCACAATACACTAAAGTTGAGGCTTAGCAGTACGAAAGAATGTGAAACGCACTCCCTATCGCTCAATGGTTTCAGGGTTAAAATGCGGAGAAACTCTCGTAATACCTATTTTCCATTCAAAATCAACAATACTGAAGGAAATATGTCCCATAAAATAAAACCTGCAGATAATCGTAATTTCGAAATCATTAGTGTCATCAAATGAGAAAAATAAACATCTAAAGATATATTATTATCCACATTTAATTCTCTATGCGGGATGATATTCACGCGGGTAAACCTGTAAGTGCTGAAAGCCTGAAAGCAAGATTGATCAACAAGAAACTACAGCCAATCGGTGCAAGCAGATTATTGCTCTTTATTTAGCAAATATTCCAGTAAGACAGATATACTGGCACCTTCACAGTTAATAGACAGATAAGCTATATTGCGGTAGAACATTGGAAATTTGCTACTGGAGCCCCTCGTAGCACAAGACCAAGACAGACGGATTAATACGTGTGCCCAAGAACAACTACTTACCACTTGTGTTGCTATCAAGAAGCAAATTAATCTGCCGGCATTCAGTGACGTTAGTGAAACCAGTGCAATCATGAGTGGAAAACTGGTCATTTTTATTCACACGAAATTCCAACATGTTATAAAACATGTAGGGCAGTTGCATGGAAGAACTAAAGAGGGAGAGGTTGATAGTCAAAAGCATGAATGTGACAATGAAGATAAAACCAAAAACATTAGTATATTAAAAATAAGGGGGAGTGGGGGGGGGGGAAACTGTGACAAAGGTCGAGACAACCTCTCCCTCTCCTGCCGTGGTAATGACTGACGGAAGGCCTGCCGTGCACTGTTGCCAAAGGAAAAATTATTGAAATCTGCTAAATTAGTCTCAGATGCGGTAAAAATCCGCCAGACTGAGGGAAATTAACAAAAAAAAATAAATGGGCAAGACCTAAAAAAAAAAATGGGCAAGACTTAAAAAAAAAAAATGGGTAAGACCTGAAAAAAAAAGAGCTAGAGAAATGTAATAATTTTATACCAGCTAGACTGCTTTTGAAATCTCTAAATTTAGCGGGAAAATCGCTTCATTGGTAACTGCTGGCATGAGTCGTGAAAATGTGCCAGATGTCACTATTTATTTATTTTTTGATTGATCCATAAAAAAAAGAAAATAAAAACAAAGGCTAAACTTAACAAGTATTTTCGCAAGATTAATTTTTTTTACACCATAAATAATGTTTGCAGGGCAGGCAAAGACTATTTCTGTCTCCTAAATAAACGTTGCCAGACCCAGGAAGTTTTGTCCGAAACTTAAAGAAAGCGAGTCATCACTTCTTTGGGTGACTGTACTGTACTATGCTGGGTGGAAACCATATAACCAACTTATGGCGCCTGGTGGTTTAGTGAGTAATTGAGGTGCTCCAATCAGATTGAGCCAGTGAAGGTTTATATCCAAGGGATGGTTGGGGTTTATTGCTCATGTAATGCCACTCAGGGATGAGTGAGGCTGGTCACTCTCATCTTAAATGTCAGGACCAATCTGCTTTGCCCCAGGCTTCTACGCTTCTCATGGGGCAACGTAGGATTGGATGATGGATGGATGGCATGTTTTTCCAGATACATCAACATATCTCTGGCCGTATCCTCATACTCTTCGTCATTCCATATTCTCCACATGCTTGTGTGAGGTGGCATATAAACCACTCCTCTATCCATCTTTCTGCAGTTATCATTTGTATTTCTGCTGTTAACGCTTCTGCCATTTTGTTGCCCATTTCCACCTCTCTTGCCTTTAACTTACTCTCCGTTATTATTAAAACTCCTCCACCACATCTACCCTCTGTCTTTTCTCCATATTTTATATGCATTCCAGTCCAACACCTGTAATTGTATGTCTTTAACTAGGTTTGTTTAACTTAAACATGGCTGCTGTTATCTCCTTGGTTATATAATCTTTCAACTTTTTTTTTTTTTTAAGGAGGTAAAGAAAGTAAGACAGTGTGAAAGGGGAAATAATAGGGGAGTGAAAGATGGGAATAATAGATTGCTGGTGGAGAAGAGAGAGAAATTGAGGAGATGGAAGGAGCACTTTGAGGATTTGTTAAATGTAGAGAGTGAGAGCAGTGTGAGTATAAGTGGTTGGGGAATGACTGGGAGAAGAAGAGGTGAGAGGAGGGAGGAAGAGATCAGTAGGGCGGAAGTAGTGGAAGCATTGAAGAAGATCAAGATGGGAAAGGCCCCAGGAATTGATGGAGTGTGTGGTGAAATGCTGAAGTATGGGGGTGAGATTGTTGTGGAATGGATATGGAAGTTGTGTAGATTGGCTTGGGAAGAGGGAAGGGTTCCAGAGGACTGGAAATCAGGTATAATTGTTCCTTTATATAAAGGAAAAGAGGAGAGAGAAGTATGTGGTAACCATAGGGGTATTTGCCTTCTTAGTGTGACTGGAAAAATATATGGTAGAACACTTATTGACAGGGTTAGGCATATAACAGAGGAGTTAGTTGGAGAAGAACAAGGGGGATTTAGGAAGGGAAAAGGGTGTGTAGATCAGATATTTGTTGTGTTTAGTGGAGAAGTATCTAGAGAAGAGAAAGAAAGTGTATGCGGCCTCATGGACTTGGAGAAAGCTTATGACAGAATAGATAGGCAAGGTATGTGGAAGGTATTAAGAGTACATGGAGTGGAGGGGAAATTGTTGAGTGCTGTGCAGAGTATGTACGAAGGAGCTAGGACTACTGTGCGAGTGGATGGTGAGCTGAGTGAGTTCTTTGATCTAAATGTAGGACTGAAACAGGGTTGTGTGATGTCTCCATGGCTGTTTAATATATACATGGATGGGGTTGTAAAGGAGGTGCTAGGTAGGGCAGTGGATGTGGGAGTGGCTCTAATTAATGAGGGCGAGATGTGGAAGATTCCGGTGTTGTTGTCTGCTGATGATACAGTATTGTTGAGTGAAGATGAATGGGAGTTGCAAGGTTTGGTGAATGAATTTAGGACAGTGTGTAAAAAGAGGAATCTGAAAGTCAATGTAAACAAGAGTAAAGTTATGGTGTTTGAAAGGAATGAAGTCACAGAATGCACAGTGAGGTTGGATGGTGAGGATATGGAGATTGTGAGTGCATTCAAGTACTTGGGTAGTGTGATGAGTAAGGATGGAAGTTTTGGGAAAGAAATACTTGAAAGGGTACAGCAGGGAAGGAAAGTTTTTGGGTCACTGACAGCGGTGATGAGAAATAGGGAGGTGTGTATGGAAGTCAAGAAGTCACTGGATGATAGTATTGTGATCCCTACCCTGACTTATGGAAGCGAGGCATAGACCTTGCTAGAGGGTAACAAGTCAAGAGTGAGACCAGTGGAAATAAGTTGCTTGAGAGGAGCATGTGGAGTGACAGGTTGACGAATGAAGAAGTGATGGAATGTTGTGGGGTGGATGTGGATGTGGTTGAGAAGATTAGGAGAAGTACACTGAGGTGGTTTGGACATGTGGAGAGGATGGAGAGTGAAAGACTGACTAAGAGGGTGTATGCAGGTGGAGTGGAGGGAGGGAGAGGGAGGGGAAGACCGAGGATGAGGTGAAGGGATGGAGTTGAGAGGTATGTGAGGGAGGGGGGGAGTAAGCTGGGCGTAGGGTAGGCAAATGGTGGGTGACAGAGCAACTTGGAGGCGTTTTGTCTGCGGCCACCCTTTGCGGGATTAAGGCGTCGGGCTACAGATAGATAGATAGATTTTTTTTGTTTTTTTAATAGATTAATCCATCTGCATTACAATACATAATCTTTATGGCACTGCTCTCTGTAACTTTTACTTTGTTTCCCTTGCGTTTACTTTCTCCTTTGTGGTTTCCATTTACAGTACTTTTGTTTTTCTCTTTCTCTTTCTTTGCCTTGGTATACCATTTTACTTCTTTGATGTCACTCACTCTCCAAAAAGAATTTTGTACTTTTCTGTCTGTTATCTCTCGATTTTTTTCTCTTCGCTTTTACTATCAGATTTCTCTCTCTCTCTCTCTCTCTCTCTCTCTCTCTCTCTCTCTCTCTCTGACACACAATTCCTTCATAGTGGTACACTAAATGAACTAAATACTCTAATCAATAAGGCAGAAGAAATTCTAATCAATGCCAGAAGATATTTCTCAAGAAATGGACTTCTGCTAAACACAAACAAGACTCAGTGTATCTTCATAGGAACCCGTCAGCTAATTGCAAAAATACCTCCCAACACTGCTATTAATTTTGATGGCAGTCATATTAAACCAAGTAACTGTGTCAAAAACTTGGGAGTGTACATGGACCGCAACCTCATATTTGACACTCATGTGAACGAGATTAGCAAAAAGGTCACAGGGGCCTTAATGTATATTAACAGAATAAAAAACAGTTTTGATAGTTCAACTCGGTTAGTCATTGTTCAGTCACTTGTATTAAGCCTTCTAAACTACTGTATTACAATATGGGGTACTACAAACAACACTCTGCTCATAAACGTCCAAAAGCTACAAAATTTTGCTGCTAAAATAGTAGATGGGCGAGCTAGAAAATATGATCATGTCACCCCTATCTTAAAGGAACTAAAGTGGTTAAACATTCCTAATAGAATAACCTTTAATGCAGCTGTCAAAGTTTTCAAACAATTACACAGTCAATACCCAGATTATCTTCTATCTCTCCCTACTGTAAATCGTGTAACTCAAAGTACTACCAGACAACAAAATAACCTGTATGTCCCCAAAGTAAACTCTGACACTGGTGCCAGATCCATCTCTGTAAAGGGACCTAAGATATGGAACCAACTGCCATTACATATCAAAGAAGCCAGTAGTATATATTCATTCAAAGCAAAACTAAAGGAATTCCTTCTGACTTAGGCACATCAATTTTATGTAGACCATTGTA